>QGOI01017273.1:0-10604 GCA_003313885.1 Boletus sp. MG55 | reverse complement strand
GAAGTCGTGTCATATACGCGCGAGGGGGCGTGGTGGGGATGGTTCTGTGTCAGAAAAAAGGGTCATACTGGCGACAAGGCCAACACGAATCCCTCGGAATGTGGCAAAAATACGCACGGTAGAACGAGGTTGGTCCTTGAGACAGATCCATCGGGAATAGGTCAGAGCGCAGATACCCCCGTTTCCCACTCATCCCTCGTCACACACCCGACAGACCTACACACTGGGCAAGACACCTCGACCAACGGCTCCGTCTTATCCTCACCACCCCACCCCGCAACACGCTCCGCGCTGACCAGACATGCAGGATGGAATGCATGCGGACATAAGTTATCATGGTTATCACGATCAGCCAGCGGGTGAATGGACACTTGGTTGGTTAATGACGCGGATGGGTCGGGATAAGGATCGTCGTCAGAGGGACCGACGCCACAGCTCGTGTCGGAACATCGCAGACCCTGCTCTCGTTCTCGCTGCTCAACACGCTGTCGCAGCGAGGGTCCAGGTGCAGGAGGGAGGGTCCATGTTTTTGGCTCCCGGCGAGGAGGCATAGGACGCGTGGGTCGGAACATGTTTGGGTGGAATGGAAAGGCCGGAACAACTCGAGGACCACCCGCGGGAGGGGGGACAGGTTGAGGTCCGGCTGCTTCAGGCGCTGGCCTGACTTGTGGTTGTGGTGGAGCGCCGTCCATAGGATGGGCGTCCGGAGCTGGAGCTGGAGGAGGCGCAGGCCCCTGTGCATTTATCACTTGTGGGATGATATTCCGTGTCGTACGCAAAAGACCCTCGATTAACGAATGTAGATCTTGCGCAAGCCCATTGGGGTTTGCAGCACCATTTCCGCCAGCGGCACCGGTGCCCGCTTCGCCGTTGTCAGCACCAGCAGCGCCCTCGGCGTTATCGCGGGGATCACCCCCTCGTTCTTGAGGGGGTGGACCACCAACAAACATATCTAGCCCTATCGTCACGACATCAATACCTGCAGACACACTCGTTAGTCAAGCTCGGCAGAGAGACTGAGGGTGAACACGAGTAGAAATGACGTACCCTGGTTATCACCACCGGGTGCTTGTGTTGCAGCTTGTCTTAGGGGTATTTGAATAGCTGGGAAAGATAATATAGGAATTCCGGGAACGACGACAAATGGATTGAAACCCAAGCCAGATGGCGGTACGCCAGCTTGTCCAGCGGGGGGAGGGGCTGCGGGACCGGTATCTGCGTTCGTATGCGCAGGGTCTACCGTGGGAACAGCAGTGTTTGCTGTACGAGTGCCAGTGGCAGAAGCCTCCGGAGGAACTCCTGGTGCAGCCTGAGCGTCAGCTGGCGCTGGGTTTGGAGCGGCATTATCTGGTCGAACAGGACCGGCACGATTGAACGTACGTCTAGGCCGGGGAGTATAGGTAAGATTTTCCGGGTCGATGTTGAATCTGCAGGTCGGGCACGTTGCTTGCTTTGCCCTAGTGAACCACGGTAGCAGACATGATGCATGGAACACGTGAGCGCATGGAAGGGAGATGATCTTGGCAGCTTCGGAGGACGGGAGAGTTGAGGTGGACGTGCTTGGGACGGAGGGAGCATCAACGTTCATCGCATCCCTCTCTGTATGCGTTTCGCCTTGTCCCTCGACAGAGTTATCTGTCCCCGAGGACGATGACTGCGGTGCTTCACCTCCTGAAAACTGCTGACTACTAAAGTTGTCGCTCTCGCCATCCAGTAGCGTGTCCCAGCAGATGGCACATCCAGATGTTCCTTCAGCAGTTGAATCCCCAACGTGCCCTCCTGGTGCACCCCCAACACGTTCTAACCTCTTCACGAGTCCCAAAGGGACAACCTCTAGACCAGCAACAAGCTTCTTCGCCCGCTCTGGATCTTCCCGCACCTCATCTAAAGCTTGGAACTCCTGGAAGAACGCCGCAAAAGACGCAAGTAACTCCTCTCGGGCGGCTGCATCCATACCAAACATGGCCGGGACCCCTCCCTGAGGGCCGGCGGCTGGTCCACCCCGATTACCCTGCGGAGACCCGAAGAGCGGTATGGTGAAAGTAAACCCTGCTGTTACGATGGGAACACCACGCGGCGCATGACCAGGAGTTGGGTTATTGCCTGCAGATGACGGATCTGCAGTAGCCTCACCGGTATGCATGCGCTCGGGTGGAGCGTCTCCCCCAGGGGGGTTGCCCTGAGGGCCTAGGCCGAAAAAGGGAGCGAATAAGCCCGCCGGAGGATGAGGCAGTTGCTGCGGTTGAGCATTTTGTGGCGCAGCGTCGCGCGGTGGAGGGGGGCCACCTACACGCTCGGAGGGATGTCGACGGTCCCTCGCATCGTCCCCGTCATCGTCCACACGAGCACGACGAGTACCAGCGATCGGTTCGAGGGGAGGAGCCCAGCCTTCATCACCACTGTCGGGGTCATCGTCGACGAGCTCGATGTCTTGTTGTGATGGTACTGGGTCGAAAGTGGCAGCGCTGGCGTCTGACTCGTCCGACGAGTCGGTCACGGAGCGCAAATCGGGCATGGAATCCTCGTCGTCATCGCGGTGCGAATCGAGCTGAGAATGAGGTGGCATGTCGACGTCTACAGGTGGAGAAGCCGAGGGTATGGATGGGATAGGTGCGGCGGCTGAACTGGAGGAAGGGTGGGCGATATTCGTAGAGCGAGTATCGTGTCTGCCACCGACAGAATTCAAAGGCTCGAGGGGTGGCATATCATTCCGCAGGTCATTATCTCTCTGCTGCCCCCTGGGATCGTGGTTCCCTGCGAAGGCGTGATTAATATTCCGAAAGACGTTCTGGATGGTGGTTCCGAAGTTGAAACCGTGGGAGAAGGGGTGACCGCGGGTATTGTTATCATCTCGGTGGTCGTTGTTCATTGAGGGGAGCGTCGAGCGAGATGGTGGTGGTGAGAGAACAAGATGTTGTAATCGGGTCGGCGAGTGCTGTGGTCGATATTGTGACGGTGCTCAGCAATAGTGACGCTTGTTTGTCCCGCTCGTGTAACCACCAGAACATTCCTCGCGCCTTCCCGCGGTCGTGGGTTCGATCCACAGTAGCCGCATATTTTTCGCCTCCACCACTGCAGTAGCTCGTAGCGGAAGTATGAATGAACGACAATGGAAACGAATCTCCATCCATCAAGCAACTCCGGTGGAGGGGATAGTGCGGACGTTGAAAAGCTGGTGGATGGGAATGACAACTCATTTAGGTGCATTAGAACTTGTATAGTATAAAGCATTAGTAACTACATGGGCAGGATTGCCTCTACTGTCAAAACACCGCTGGGAAGGAGCGTGCACCAGACCCATATTACGGTACTTCGTCAGCAGGAACACAACTGCCCTTAGACCAGTACGAGCTTCCGTGTATAGTACGAGTTTTTGTCCCTCACAACCACAATTCTCGCGCGAGTTGAACAATCACAGCGTCTTGGCCTTACCCTTGCGCTTTTGTTTGCGCAGGTGTCGTCGTGCAGCCGGAACACCAAACTATCACCTCGTCAGCATGCCGCACCCAATATTCAGGAACGACAACATACCCGGACCGCCGGATACAGTATCAAAAGCGTCCCTCCGATGGCCCAGCCCCATCGCACATGCACAGGTAGGGGTTCTGGGAATATTCCTGGACTCCATTTGGCAATCACCAACATCTCCGTCAAGACCGTGGCGAGCAACAACCAACAATGTTGCCCCATTCGTTTCGCCTTTCTGTCGTAAAATGAGCCACGTGACACCTTCTCTGTATGGACTGCGGGCATACTTTGGGTCATTGATATACTGGTACAACTCCCTCACGGCCGGTAAGGCACACAAGAAGACAAATGCGAGCCTCATTATAATGATAGGATGATCGGGCTCCATCCATAATAATGACTAAAGGAATAATTCATGTCGAGCAGGACCGGTCAAGACCGAGATGATTATTCATCAAGCAATCCACTTACCTTCAAGTAAAACGGATTCAGTTCCGCAGCAAGAAATACCGCAAGGAGCAGCACGACCATGACATAGTAACGGAATGATGTCGTTCCCTCCCACTTAAAAGCAGTCCAATCATGTGGTGAGAACTGACTCAGCACCCGCTTTGCTTTAGAGCGCAACCCCCGTGTTTGTCGCAATCCGCGCCATTCGTAGGGCTAGATAGCATTCCGGTCCGTGTCATCAACGAAAGGAGACTTAGATCCATAGCAACATACCTTTACTTCCAGATACTGACAAGTTTTCATCCCTACCAACACGGGAGGATCGTACCCCATTAGGTCGTCTGTGGCTGTATGCGGAAAAGCTGAAACGCACCGAGATACGTTCCCAACCAGTTGCAGAGCAAAACATCAAGAATCCACTGAGGGTTAAGATATCAGCCAGGGCAAAAGATAGGACAGTGAAGGCTTACATGATCCCACCAGCACTGTCAAGCATTGAGTGCCCTGGGGAGATAAGGGATCTAGATAGACGCACCTCGGCAAAATTCGGGAGTTGATGTTGCAGACTATACTCAGCGAACTCAAATGCTATGCTCAAGATCTTGAATGACGACATCAGTCATCCGGTCTACAAGGACTGTAGATAAAGAGGACACACCCAGCAAAACCAATAATCACGCAACACCATCGCCTTTCCAAACCAACCCAACGCATGCGCTAAGCAAAATATATCGATCGAGTCCTAAGTAGACAATATTCACTCTATTTCAGGTGATATTCCTTGAAACCAAGGTATCAGAAAGGCTGACCCAGATATTCTGCGCGGTTAGCGCGCAGTTTTCCCCATAGCTCTTCTCGGGAAGGGGAACGTTCAAAGCAGGATCCAGGAACGTCATCATCCTTCTTGCGGAGTGAAGATCCTGGAAGAGTAAGAAAACCAGTGCGAGTTCATAGAGTAAGTTCATCCCTAGCACAATCCGCCAGAAGGCCGGGTGGGGCCGTATGAACGGCCCATCCCTAAACTGGATCATGGAGAACATCAAGAAGGAGGCTATTGCGGCGTAGACCCCTCTGAATATGAATGAGATCGTGACACGCGCAAACAGGAGATAGAGAACGCATACACGCGACGTTTGTCTCGCCCTTCTGCAAGGACGTCGGGTGACATGGCAATATAAGCCAGAGCTGCGAGGCCAACGGAAAGTGCGGTCAGGGTGATGGGTTTGTAGAAAAACCTAGTGAGGTGTCAGAAAGCGTATAAGAACAACTTGAGGTCGACGCACTCTACAGAGGTGTCGTTGCGCTCCTGAAAAGGGGCTATTCGAGTGTAGGACTCGGTACGATCTGCCTTCATTCGCGTCAATTTCGTCAGAAGACGTTGGTTGATCGAAAACATACATCGAACCCTGGTGATACATTAATCGACGTTCTGATTAGTCACCTCGGAACTCACAACGAACGGGAGCGCCATTAAGGCCAGGCTTGGGTTCCGCCTTGGACGGAGAAAGCGCATCAGAAGTTTCATTAGGACCAGTCGGCAGTTCGGGTTCCGAGGTCATCCTGAACGAGGTTGAAAAAGCTGATCAGAAACAAATGGAGAAGTCGTGGGCATGAATTACTCAGGGCTGTTCGCTATACGACGCTGGAGCCGAGACTCTGCCCTGACCAATAGTTGACTTGTCTCCACGCACGGGCGTCGCACTGAAACATCTTCACGCTAGTGCACGTGATCAGACTCAAGAACCGTTCTCCTCGTCGTTCCGTGCACCAGGGAATGCCTTACTCTAACCAGAGTGTCGCTCAACCGTATCGGGAACGTTATGGGTGCGCGTCGACCCCTGGTTACAAGACTCGCCGGTCTTGCACTTGCAGTTCTGCCGGATTCGCCTCGGACGCGTCGGGGAGCCGATTTTGGTGACGAAACACATACGCCCATAGTATGATACTCGAAGGCTTCTTCAGCGTCAGATAAATTATGCAAGCGCACAAACTGACTGTAGACCTCAAGTGCGTCCAAGGACGCACAAGGGGAGAGATACGTACTCGCAGGATATGATATAATGAAACCTACCCTGCGATTCAAGTTGTCGAGATTGGATACCAATGGTCGTGAGCTCCCCAGAACATGCAAGGCGCCCCTATAATATGGCATGCTCACGCAATGCTCCTCGACAATCGGTTTCAGGTTCGACCAAATATACAGGTAATGCATCAACTATCCATCCACGCACGGCGCTGGCCCTTATCGCTCGAGCGTCCTGTTATCGGGGTTCTGTGTACGGAATCAGCACCTTCCCGCTCCCCCTGAGGCACAACAGTAGCCTTTTTCTCCATGCATATATTTGAGAGCAAGAACGTCATGGTCCAGCCGAACTTACTAATAGGCAAGACGGAGCAGTGCAGAAAAACCAAAATCGCTGGCGCTTCCAAGGTGACGAGTTGGTAGTATTTGACAACTCCGTTATAGATTCCTTGCACCTGATAAGTTCTTTCTCGTCTGCTGACATCCCACTGTTTCGGATCATGATTGTGCGGTGCAAGTCCAGACAGATTTCGACGAATACGGTTAAACGAATTTCATGCACCCCTGTCGATGACTTGCAGTGTCCGTCGGTTCGCCACTATGTACTGCGGAGATCTGTAATACCTGCCTGTCCGACCGATGTGACGGTAAGCAAAATATTTGTGAACATAGGGAGGAACCATCCTCCTATTACCGGTCGGCGGTGCGCCCCAGTTGCATACACACCGCCCACCGTTAGACCTTGAGGCATTGTAGCCGACTATGCATCCCCTACTAGGTTATAACCCCGTCGGGAGGTACCCAACCTGAAGGGCTAACCAATCTGAGTCGGGCGCTGTCGATCAGACCATTACTGTCCAAAACCAGCTCCGCGCGCCGTCCCGATCGATGACAGCGAGTTTTCGATCGGGGAGATGCCATCATTGTGTACCCTGTCGAATCTCCCGCACCACTGCTCCATAAACTCCCCGCCTCAACTTTGCCGCGAAACGAACGCCATTTCAGGCAAAGCGACCGATTGATGGCGCTGTGACCAAACCTGACAATCCGCTTCCAGCCTCGTTTTCGAGGACTTCTCGACCTTCTAGAACATCCACCGCATCATTATTGAACACCAGATCCGTCATCGTGAACAGTACTCATCCCACGTGAGGCCTGAATGATTTCAGTCACATCACATATTTAATAGAATGGTCCTCGGAGGTCCATCAAGTAAGCACTCCAACACCCACCTTTTACGGTGCAGGCACGAGGCACTAAGAGCACTTTTCCGGTGATGCCGTCTCACGCCCTTGGTGACCCTGAACACCACTGGATGCGAGCTTGATTCCGGAGGTACTTGCCACGTCGAAGAATCGAGCAAGTCCCCTTCCATATGGCCCGTCAGGACATGGGCGGACATGGGCTCGGCACTGTGGAGCCGGCGAGCGGGCAGCGATGAGTCCTCGTTCAGTAATGGGCGTTCATGCATCACCGGAAGTGCCCGTGGGGAGCAAATAGTCCTTCTTCTGTGACGGATGTAACCGAACGGAGGTGCCAGATTCAGACAATTGGATCAATGGCGCCGTGGGCCGGGCCGAATGATTTTTTCCCGGGTTTGCTTAATGCGACGAAATTTGTCGCGGCGGGAGTTTCTACCGGTCGCACACCACGGCGGAGGAGCCTGAGATTGACACAATGATCAATGAAGAGGTGATGCATGTTTGTTCAATTGCCGTGGTGGGGAGGAATGATGAAACCTGGGGGCGGATATTGGTGCGCCCGCATTCGCGTACCTGAGTCGGGTGCTGATCAGTGCAGTTGTGACGAGTGCACATGGTGGCACAATTTCGAGGTCATGATATGATTGAATGAGTGGTTTCGAGAAGCTTGCCACAGCATGTCAAAGGTTAAGCTGTGGCGCAGGAGTTGCCAGGGCCGTGAGGATATAATTGTACGATTAACGGTAGTTCATTGTGATCAATGGTCAGATGTTGTGTTTTATGAAAAGAGGAGCGTGCACAATCGGACTTGATCGGCGAGAGAAAAATATATCCAATAGAGGGTGGTCAGATAAAGTAATAGATCAAAAACCGAGAGAGTGGTAAGTTTGCGGCCTTCGAACTTGAAACTCAACTTCATCCTGATCAGCCTTGCCGACCATGACGGAAGCTTTTTTTTGTGGAGATATTTTTCCTCCGTTACTGTTTCTGACCTCTGACAGAAAGCCGGTCATCTTGGCCACTTCTGTCACCTCCCCGAGTAGACACGTAATATGCTCCCTCCCCCTGGGAGTCGACACTTATCCCGAGGTTGACCACACCCTCGCGGTGAGCTGCCGTCGGAATGACAAGTCGGCGCTACTTGTCGTTGGCGAAGTGGAGCCGCTCGGACAATGGTAATGGGGGTTGGATTCGTTGGCAGAGGGACTGCCTTATATCGTTATCTGTAGTTCGGTCCACGTGTTCTCGAGAGTGAGCAAGATATGAAGAAATTGGTTGTGGTGTTTCGGTTAACGTGGGGCCTGCGAACGGGATGGAGCTTCCTCACATCATTTGACCCCGTAAGGGAGTGGCAGTTCTCAGGCAGATCCGACCATGCATGGATTGCATCCAAACCGCCGTCAATAGACGTGTCCTCCTGCAACTGACACTTGTGTCTGGCTGATATGCAACCGCTCCCATGCTGGAGCAGGGTCCGAAAAGGGCAAGCCCAGGAAAAACGAGGCGGTATGCTGCGCAATACTATCTGCTCTCGACGAGGGCGATGTCACTCAACAGTTGTCAAACGTGAATCGGTGGCATTACTATGATGTTGTAATTCGGAGGGAGACAGCGTCGCTGGGTTGGAAGCACACGGGCGCGTTCACAGGACGAATGATTGGGGGAGTGTGTGCTAATCAGATATCCGAGGGCACTGCATTGAAATTAGGCTCAAGAACCCGGACAAGTTGAGGATGGCGAACGAACGGGGATATTTGGATGGCCAGCCCTGATTGAGGCAAGTGTCTGTTCTTTACTCACGCGTTGTATTTATGTCACTGCCGAGACTGGAAGGCACATCTTTTACAGGGCTGGGTCACACAGAGACCGCTTTTGTGAAGAAGAGTCAAAACGATCTGTGCTGCTGTCAATGCCCGAGGTGATCCAGATCTCCTCCTCGTTACTTAAGTACTTAATGTCCCCGTCCCCTCCGTAAGCTATCTCCATAGTCACCCCTCCACAAAGTACTTATTTCCTCCCCTTCCTGTCGCCATGCCCTCTGACTCCTTCCCGCCCATTCAGTTCAAAGGCGAAATCATGGATCTGGACTTCACCGTCGATACAGATCACCGCAAGCGCAGACGCAACCGCACAACCCAGTCTTGTCTCAACTGCCACACTTCCAAACGGAAGGTCCGTCTTCCCTTACTTTTCCCGTCTTGTCCTCACCCTGGCCCCAGTGTGACAGAAAGCGTCCTTGCCAACGCTGCATCCAACTTGGTCTCGTATGTGTTCAACCTGGTCCTTCGTCCGTCCATCTGATCATCTCCATAGACTGGCCTTTGTGTATATGAAATTGATGACCCAGCACTGAGGTACGTCTCTGCCTCACGTCCGCGCGGTGCAGCCTCCTCACTGAAAGGGGTTCCAGGGATGACCCTTCCCTGGACGAAGCCACCCGTCTGCGCAATAGAATAGCGGAGTTGGAAAGCCTCGTTAGGGAGCTGCGTGGTACGGACATTTGTTTCATCGTCTACTCTGTATTCTGATCTGCTGGTGATCTAGGCAAGCCCCATCCTCGCTGGGCAGATGCCAACTTCAGGGACGGTGACCCGTCCGAACGGTGGCACTCGCGTGCCGCCAAAAACAGTTTGCATCTGAGGCGCCGTGCACGTTCCCCAGACACGCTGGCGCGTTCGAACCAGGAGCCCCGGGGTCTGGTTTCAGCCTCTGGAACTCCGATCAAGATTGAGCCAATTGCGGACATATCTCAGCCCCATCTATATCGCTTCACTCCGTCTCCACCAGCGTCGTATCCGGCTTTCCATTCAGATAACTCGGCGTCACCTCCATATGAACGCCAAAATGGCCATCACTACAACAATGGCAACATCGCTTCCAATGGACGGTCTTCCATGCCGTACCCATCGCCAACCTCCACCAACGGTCTCTCATACAATCACCACGCTTCTGACCCTCCTTCCTATCATGAAAACGGAAACGTCTATCAGATGAATCCATGCGAACCAGACAAAGTGTACGGCAATCATTTCCCGTCGGATTCACCTCCGTCCCAACCTTTTTGCGCATGTCGAACCAACCCTGGTACGGAGCATGCACTCGTGTCCCTCGAACAGCAGCTTCAAAGTACGCTCGCCTCGCTGAGGCAGTACGCGCAACATCCAGAAAACTCCCAGTGCCAATTGATCCGGCACATCAACGAACTTATCAATCTCATGCAGTACGTCCCTGCCTGTTGCCTCGCGGCGACCTCGTGTTCTGTATGAGCTAATTTCTTGTTGGTGAGAATTAGTGGCAATGACCCGGATGAGGGCACAGGTTCCCCTTATGGGACTCTTCCCACACCAACTGAGAGTGAAATCTTGTCCTCACATTCGTCTTCGAGTACGCCCTTCCATGGATCATCCGCTGGTGCATCCGTTTCTGAGTGGAACACGATGGCCCCTGCTGGATTCAACCCT
>QGOI01017259.1:0-13789 GCA_003313885.1 Boletus sp. MG55 | reverse complement strand
GATGATTGCTTCCCGTTTAAACCTTTGCTCACTCTCCATGAATTCGTTCCCAAGATTATTTGACGAAGCTGGCTTGTCGGGATGGCCATTGAGAGTGAGACGCACTGCCTCCTCAAACATCGAGATAGACTTGTCCATGTCTGCGAGGTCGCCAAAGCGACGGAAGCGATCTAATAATGAGTTTCCGAGGTTGTTCAGCCAAACTGTGTTGTCGGGATGGCCATCAGGGGTGAGTAGCACTGCCTCCTCTTCCATCGAAACGGACCCAAGGTTGTTCGACAATGCTAGCTTGTTGGGATGGCCCCTAGGAACCGTTGTCCAATCTTGGTGCAGTGACCGATAAGATGTATTGAGATCACAATTATCACCCGTGTCATAGACTCCGAGCGCCTCTGCCTGACAGGGTCTGTGTCCGTTGAGCTTCCCCCCTGCGCACATGTAACATAAGACTCTCACCTGTAGTAAGCTGCGAATGACGCACCTGGGGCTAGATGCCCCGGCGTAGGAGTGCATGCAACTGGCCAAACCGTTTGCATACTGGCGTTAGCCAGCATCAACATGATAGCTGGGTTTGTCGGATCCAAGAGGCTGAAATCAGTGCCGTAAACGTTTCCAGAGGCGGTATCCATGAGAGGTGCTAAGAATGAATCACTAATTGGACCACAGAAACGCGGTGCTTTATATCCAATACTCGACCCGGACGAAGCTTTCTTGTGGGGTGCGTGACCGTGCCAAGAATCCCGGACTGTCGGCTCTGAATCGCACACGATCAAGCGCCCGTTCGATATCAATAACTTGGGTCGGGGATTACTACTCGAAGCTTTAGAGTTGTCCCCTCCCTTGTCTCTTCCGACGAAGGCTAGAGCAGTGCTTGTCGAAACAAACAATAAAACGACAAACGCACCTCCCCCGACTCAATTTTTGTGCGCTTCAAACGAGAGGGACCAGCGCCTGGTGCTAACAAGTTGTCCGACAGTCGGCGGACCATCGGATATTTCGAGTCTACAGCAAGCCATGGTGCCATGATGAATTCGTGCGCTCCGTTGGTGCACTCCAAAACGACCAAATGTGCCTGACATGCCAAATGACCACGTTGACGATACTGGATCAAAAGTCCCACGAGGCGCGCCAATCATATCAACGAATGAGCGACACAGCTTGCCAAGGAACACTCCAACGCCGGAGATTACTCAACCGATTGCCATCCAGTTGGCGTGCTTGAATAATCATGCTGGAAACCGAGGTGATAGCAATCGTATAGGAATTAGGAGTCTGATGCCTTGCCAAGGGACTACGACAACGAGGATTAGGTACAGTAGACGCATTAACGCTGCACCAATCTAGATGAGTAACCAAATTGATGTAACGTATCCAGAAGTTGGGGTACAACTCCATACATGCCGACATCTTACAGAACTATACAGCTTGGATCACCGGATATACGTCTCTGGAAGAACGTGTCAAATGGTGTTTCGGAAGGGAATCCCAAAAGGGCCAGTGACTCACAGGAAGACAGTGATCACATCGGATGCTCTCTGCGCATATGGCTTTTCATCGTATGGTTGCGGGTGAACTGCTCAGCGCAGACTTCGCATGCAAACCTCACTTCGAGGTGTTTCTCGTTGATGTGTCTCATTAAACTTTCCCTCTTCATCGAAGAGACACAACCATTCCAGCAGCATCTTAGTTGCGTTTTCTCTGCACCGATGACGCCATGACAGGTGCGCAGATGGTCGGAGAATTCGCAGCATTGTACAAGTGAACCACAAATGGCATGACCCGTCACCCATTGACAAGGATAATAGCGGTGTTGGGGTTCGCCCGTGTACGGTGCAGCTTGACAGAGTCTTGCTGCGTCCTGGGGTTTATGAGTCAACATTATCCCTCCCAAGTCCAATTTGACTGAGGTCCTACCGCCGGCGTCCACTCCTTGTTGTAACCGAAGTTGTGAGCCATGATGAATATGGATCGTAGGAGAAGCAATGCACGACAGTAGAGAAATGTAGGCACGGATGGTATTGCTGATGCATTATCTCCAGAAGTTTCCTTGATATTTATGCGTCCAGAAACCGCCGTGGAGTGCTTTCCACAAACGGACTATGTGAAGGGGCAGATGCGTGGAGGACAAGAAGTATGACACCCATTGGCATCGGAGAGCAGTCCGGCCATTGGTATTGGCCAGCATGGAGGCGGGGCAACGATCCATAGGACCCTGCTATACCATTTTCAGCAAACATGATGGCGATTGGTTTCCCTTGTATTCTGCAATGCGGAGCGCCGCAGTAATCAAACCATGCTGAACTTGTGTGAGATAACATACAATGGTGAGCGTCCTTTGGAAACGCCAGCCCAACCATCCAGTGTTCCGGATGTTCAGACCAAGGTGTTTATTAACCGGACGATCGCGTCTGTGGGATCGTGTTGGAAGTGGAACGGCTACGAGTGTCTTGTTTTAGGAGGCATTCACATCTTGGTGCCATCTCGAAGACCTTAAACGCGTGGATGATAGTAATGTGATGTGAAGTTGACCACTTCCGCATGGTTTAAGAATGCCGGAGTACCAGAGACAGCGTCTTGCTAGCTTAGTCCTGCGACGCAGATCGCTAAAATCACACTTCCGAGCCTCGGACATCAAGTCTAGTGCTTGCACCACATCTTGGATCGGACTGGCTAGGCGACTCGGACCATACATTGGTAGAACAATGCTGTCCTGTACTGCGCGTGTCAGGGAGCGCCATTGTACTATCTGAGTAAAAGCACCCTTACGAGCCTGCCAATTATCGACCGTCGCCAACTCGATCGTGGATCTTGATGTATCTCATATTTACTTCGACCTCGATAGTTCTCGGTAACCATGCCATCGACCGTACATTGCATTGGTAGACGCTGGGAAGTTATTTCGAATTGGACGATCGAGCACTGGTGATCATGGCATTAGCGATTGTCCAGTTTCGAAAGTTAACCAACCGTATGAACCGGGGAAACTCTGAGCACAGCGTGGCTGATCGAATCAGGAAATCGGCAAAAACGCAGTTGGAGCACAGCTCACGTACATGTTACTTGGGCCCTGGAGTCGTTTCCTCGCCCTGAAGAGTTCTTGCCTACTCGGAGTGGTATTCGAAGGACAACTGATTTGATCTGTTTGGCATTTCATCACTGAAGCCTGAGGCCTGAGCTTTTGACATGGAGTGCAACGTAGCTGCAAAGCGACGCGGGCATTATTCTATCGAAGTTGCGAGGCGTCGCCGGGGGGTCAATGGGTTGCAATGCGATCTACACAGTGCTCCATTCGGAAGGGAGTCAGACTAGTGAATGCAAACGTCGTGATGGTGTTAGTGAAGCGGCGATTTCTCTTGGTTCAAGTCACAAGTTCCCCGGTTTCCGACTCCGTCTCAGGGAGTCTCTTTCACGCCTATCAGCATCATACTCGACACCGTTCATGTCCCTTGACAAGTCACTGAGATGCCCAGGTCGATCATCCGGGGTTGGCTTTCAAGCCACTGCCTCGACGGCGACTTTAAGCGAGGACGCTCTTATCAGGGCATTCAATGTTGGCACAAATATGGATAACTCTATAGTGACAGGACGGGGATGTTGCCCGGTGTAGGTCAGCACCCCTCATCACGGCAGACTACTATCTGCATTCAAGACGGCCAAACCTACGGAGTGGCTTGGGGCATGGTACTGTTCGTCCGTCCACTGCCCACTGGCCCGGTGTGAGCCCAGTAGGAAGGGACTCTGGCATACCACTTCCATTAGACCCACTGGCGAGGCGACCACGATGTCAACGACCTGATCCATCGTTGCCTCGAACCTCCCAGCCAGCGACTTCCCAAAGTGACATGGGGCCTGCCAAACCACGCAATGCAAAGTCGGGCCATACCTCTGGGACGCGGACTCCACGCTCCATCATCCCTCCAATTTAGTTCTCCGTATTGGTGGCTAGATCTATACTTATCTCGAGAAATTTACATTGGTGGCGACTCATTTATTGGAGTGCCACATCTGGCACGCACATATCAGCTCCTTCTCCGCGCGGCTGTAAGAAGTACATTGACGGGATTCTTGGTCTGGACTTGTGTCTGGAGGGTAGGTGGCGGCCTGAGAAGCATGTACGATAGGCTCCCGCCGTTATCAAGACCTGTGCCCGGACCGATGCAGCGGCGGGGGCAATTTACAAGTTTAGAAAAATGAATGATACTGCCAAGGATGGAGAGCAATGTGTCCTTGGTGTACCATTTTTCCTTCTTGATTCCAAGGCACACCCCGGCACTTGTTCATCAACCCATAGCCCCCCGACGGTGATTCCTCCAAGTCACAAGCATTGTCTCCACCCCCAAGGGTCCCAAAACAGGATCTTAATTTCAGTCCAACTGGGCAAGGCTTCAAGGCAGCTGGTTTCCGTAAGTTATTGCAACACGCTTGATTGTTCTACCGCCATTCAACATACCCTATGGCCAGCGATCTTCCCCGCTATCTGTGGTATACACGTGAACCTCTTCGAAATTATCAATCACGCGAATATCGAGAAGCCGACCCAACAATATGTCCCCTCGGAGAGATTGACCTTGAGGTTGGCACGACCTCACCGGACGGCAGGACTAGCCCCCCGGCGCTATGATACGTAAAGATCCTACGCAGACTTGACTCTGCCAACTCAACTCCTCCAGTACTGTGCCAAATCATGAATCCGATCGAGCACGACTGTGAAGTACGAGGTTTCGTTCAACAGCGCCTCAAAGTGCTTGATAGCTTCCTCTTCTGTAAGATCTAGTCGGAACTTTTCTTGTATCTGTTCGTGTACATCACGATGTTTGATATCGGGGATGTTGGCATCGACCATAAGGGCAACCAGATTTAAAATGAGATTGGCGCTCTTGCGCAGGATGGTGAAGGCTGTGAAGCAAAAGTTCTTGAAGCGTGCATAGTGCGTGGATTGTGCGCCACCCATGCCATCGACCATCTCTTTGCATACCTTCACGGGAGGTGGAAATGGCTTCGGGTCGCGGCCCAAGATATAACCGAAGTCGACTATGAGTAGATATGAATTAGCACCACGTCGCGAGAGAGAAACGTTGGATAATACCATGAAAGAAATGTCCTGAATGTGGGGAATAATGAGCATATTCTTGAAAATGAACAGAAAATGGAAAACGGACCGTCTGGCGTGAGTAATAGATTATCCAAATGACGATCTCCAACGCCAAGTAGGTAAGTGACGACACAATAGCCAGCTACAGCTTGGTCAGGGGCTGTCCTCGTACCACGCGGTTAAAGGATGCATACCACAACTACGGACGAAGGTGTCAATAACGCTTGGCTCCACGCCATACGTCCCTACGCTGTCCTCGTCCGGATGGCTTGCGCGCAGGTAATTGAGTAACGTTCCGTGTTCGCTGACTATTGCTGCTATCGTCTTGCTTGGAATAAACTGGACCATGCCCTGCAACGGTCCAGTGGCCAGGACATCGTATGGTATCAGTTTCAAATCCAAATTCTCCTTCCGCAACAACTGGTCCATGAGCGTAAAAAGCTGCAATACCAGTTGGTCTTGTCGCATGTCGTCTCCATCCTTGAACATGACAGGGTATTCCGAACCGTCCACGCATTGGAAATAGAGCAAGAATGGAAATTGATTGGACTTGAATACTGAAGACTTCTCCGCATTGATGCCGGTGATCTCGATTCGGGCATTCAGAGGTAGAGGGAGCGGAGGGATGTTGATAAGCCCGTTCTTCGAATCGTTTATGAACGAGCGCAGTTTTTCAATCTTTTTTGGTCGAGGGTCTTTGGAAGTCCTGATGTCTCTTGCGCGCTTTGCCAAGGTCTCGACCATGATTCCTTGTCTTCGCATGAGCTCGCGGCGTTCACTGCCGCCTTCCGACTGCAGCGAGCATGAATGTCCAGTTAACCATGAGAACCCCTCTGGAAGTGCGCACCTCGAGTATCTTGCTCAGAAACTTGAACACAACTCTGCCATACATTTTCGCCACCGTTCTATCCTCCAGGGCAACCTCGACCATCAGGTACCAATACAATCGGTTACCCAGTACACGATTCTTTACTCCGCGAGCAATCAAAAAGTCAGAGAGTCCACTATCATCGTATGATATTGCACTCGTCGCCGACCGTGACGACCGCTGATCACTTGCAGCACTCTCAAACTTGAGCGCTTGAACGAGCTGGAGTAGGTACAACATGAGCTCCTAAGTCATTTCCGTTAATCGAGTCGAAGAAGAGCAATAACAGGAAATGGTATAGTTACGTCATCGTCAGCGCGATTTAGCTGTCTGACCGCAAACGCTCTCACGCGCGAGTCCACGGTGCCGGGACCCAATAGCTCAAGCGCGTCATCGGTGTCTACCTCCGTCCACATAGGCAACAGCTCTTCGACCGCCTGTTTGACTTCCGACGGATCTCTCCAAGTTACCGATTTTAGGAACTTGGTCAATCCACGCTTGTCTCTTGCGAGATAAAAGCGGAATTTCCAGATCAAGTCTTTCTCTTCTGACGTGAGAGGTTGTGAAGGAGGGTAGCTAAGGATTTCCTAAGATGATGATGTCGGCGAAGGCGCGCGTGAACGATGAGAGCTCAAATACTTACTCCCAGCTCGTCTCTGATCTTGGCATTTGGTTTGAGTTCTCTGTCGTATGGACTGCTCCGATGGCTCCGGACCAAACGACGATGTTTATCCTCTACAGGATTCTCGCGTGCCATTTCAGGATCTAGGACCGCCCAAATGTGAGGATCGGTCGCGAAGGAGGGTGGGAGAACAGGTGCAGCGGGTGTTTGAGCAGCCGTTGTGGGTGCAGTGGAAGTTGATGCCGCATTTTGGGTTTCCTGTCCAGGACCCCATCAGTCTCATAACCCATCTAAAGGTTCAGGATACTCGCAGGTTCACTGAAGATCACCGGAAAGTCAAAACGAGGTAGATCGATGTACAAGAACATGTTTTCGGACTTTGCGGTCTCAGCCTGCGATGATCTGTCACGTCCAATGCAACACTACGAGTCTAAACGAGCACTCACGGCATGTATTTCCTCCATCTTCCGAAATGCCATCTTATCGAGCCAGTCTGACTTTGGGAGATCCCCCCGTTCATACTTTTTCACAAGCTAATGTAACGAATCGTGATGCTGGTCAAAAGTTGTGTAGATCAAGGGAATAAACACACCTTCTCTAACCGACCCATTTCATCCCTCGTGCCCAGTTTGCTGGGCGTAGTGGTGTCCATTGACCCGTCTGCCTCCTTACCCGGCCACAACAAAAGCCTGTGTTTACCCCTTCGCAGGGTCCTGGACTACGGTGAACGGTAGATGCATGCCTCGAGGGACACTGGCCTCACCATTTCTTTCCGAACAGTCTGAAAGTCGTGCCGCCCACCGGAACGACCGAGCGTGGACCTCCAATATCCCATACAGTGAAGGTGATCTGCGAGCTCAACGGGAGATCGCAATATCGTATCGGGAGCGATACCCATTCGTTCCAGCTGTACCGGTGAAGAAGAGCGGGCAGGTAAGCGCTTGAAAGGGTCTAAAGAGGCAGGACACACGTGTAGTTGGTCTTGAATGCTTTGAAGGACGTCCTGAATGGAATCGTCAGGGGTTTGTTATCAGCTACCAGCTGACAGGTGACATAGAGATCTGAGAGTGACCTGTCTGGATATCAGTCCTGCCACAAGGATAAACACAGTGGAGAGTCTCACGAAGATTGAGCGCCATGAAACCTCAGCTCTGGGTTCTCCAGTACTTCCGAGACCGACTTTCGGGACCTTGTTCCTTCGAGTTGTGAGCTGGATCGGGGATAAGTTGGGGATAAGTTGTTGGGATACTAGCCAGAATCATTGCTTACACTCGAAAGGTCAGCGGTAGTTTTAGGTCGGAAAGCTTCGCGAACGTGAAATCGTCCCGATTATCCTTGTCCATGGCCGTTCTGTTCTTCAGTGGTTCAGCCAGAGGGTTACCGGGATTCAATGACACGATGACACAAGTCAACAGTTAATCCAACCTCAACTCGCTAACTTTGAATGTCTCGCAACAGGAGCCCTACACGACTCATTTGGAAGATTAGTCGTCGCGTAGGAGAATCCAGGTCATTGACGTCGACCATCGTCAGTACAATCTGTCCTATAACATCCCCTTGAAATAGTAGTGTACATGAAATGATTCTCTACAACTCGACTGCACCGATGGTGCTTTTGGTTCTGAGCACGAAGCAACTATGCTCAAAGTGTAGTAGAAACGATGGCCCAGAGTGGTATCACGTCACTATATATTGCTAGACATTTACTCAGCCTTGTAGTCGGGGCGCAGAGAACGGACGACTTTGCCTAAATACCACCAATTGAGCGACTGCATTAGTAGTGCTATAAAGAAATATGATCTTACCAGCTCTCCAGATCTCCTGGTCGTCAATCTCCTTGAGCTCCTTGGCAAGGTCTTGGCGGTACGTCGCGCGACCGTTGAACTCCAGAGATTTACGAGTCTCAGTGCCGTTCTTGACACTCTCGTAAAGCTTCTCGAAGACAGGGAGATTGGCCTTTTCGAAAATGGGAGCCCAGTCGAGCGCACCACGACGGGCAGTGGTAGAGCAAGCGTTGTACATGTAGTCCATACTGTTGGTAGAAAAACGAACCTGATTGACACATAAAGTTGCAATATAGGCATGAATACTCACCCCTTCTGACCGATCAAAGGGTAGAGAGACTGGGTAGCCTCCTCAACAGTCTCGTTGAATGCCTCCGAAGGTGTGTGGCCGTTAGCACGAAGAATCTTGTATTGGGCACAGAACAAGCCCTCTATTTGTCGCTGAGACAGAGTCACCTGCAATACCAGCGAGCGGACTTACGAATTGCACCCATAAGCTATTCAAGCCGGTAAGTATATCAGACTGAAGGTATAGAAATGGAGACATACCACGCCCCGTTCACCGTACAAGTCAGAGTAAACCTCCTTTTGAAAGGTGGTCTCGTACATGTAGCCAGAGCCGATGGCGACACCGAGAGCAACAGCCTTCTCCGTTGCCTTGCCTGTGACGTCTTGGAAGACAGCGATACTGGAGTTGATACCCCTGCCCTCCTTGAAAAGAGTGCGGACAGTTCGACCTGAACCCTTGGGAGCGACGAGAATGACATCGACATCAGGGGGAGGAATGACGTGGGTGTCTTCCTTGTAAACGATGGAGAAACCATGGGAGAAATAAAGCGTCTTGCCCTTTGTGATGAGGGGTGCGACAGTAGGCCAAGTCTGTGATTGTGCGGCATCGGAAAGAAGGTTCATAATGATTGTTCCACGGTTGATGGCTTCTTCAATGGGAAAGAGGGTTTCACCTGGTATCTACCAAAGACTGGTAAGAGAAAGGGGGCAAGCGAGTAAATGAAGCGCTAACCCAGCCATCCTCGAGAGCCTGTTTCCAGCTCTCGCCGTCCTTGCGGACACCGACAATGACATTAAGGCCGTTGTCACGGGCGTTCAGGCCTTGGCCGTGACCTTGAGAGCCATAGCCGATGAGGGCGAGGGTGTCGTTTTTGAAGTAGTCGTGAAGCTTGGCAAGGGGCCAGTCGGCGCGCTCATAGACGACCTCGTCCGTGCCCGCAAAGTTGAGGGTCTTGATACCACGCACAGGGAGGGTCTTGTGTGATGTGTCAGTTACAACGACACGAATTTTTTTCTTGGTCGAAGATGAAAATTTACCTGAACTGCGGGACGAGGATGGACGGGGGAGCGGGCGAGGAGGGAGAAGGACGCAGCGTGAAGGCTGGTCGGGGAACGAGGGACGCGACGAGCAAGGGCCCGGAGAGAACGCGAGAGACGCGGTACGGTCGAAGTCATCGTTTACACTTGACTCGAGTCAGTCGCGTCTTTTTTCTATCTTCTCAATCTCGGCCGACAGCGTGCAGTCCGATTTCGTCCGAATTACCTACACTTGTACTACATGACATTCATTCGACCTTTTTCGTTTCCTGACCATACACAACCTCGTCTACTGCCTGCCTCTTGCCCTGCGCGCTCAGCACCGCACCCTGTACCAGCGTACAGAAGGGTTCAAACATCCCAACACGTTGCTGGTATGCCTTGTATGCTAGAGGGTACTTGGACGACGAAATCGACTCCGTGAATCTGGTCGACCCGACAAACAGCGCGCACAACGACAAACTTGGAAGCAGTGGTGCCAACGACCTAAGCGACGTCGGCCTTTCTAGTCCCCACGGTCCATCCGCACACACCACCGGGATCAAGTTGATGATGACCTACACACGCGATCGTCGTCAGTCGATCAACTTCATCCGCCCGCAACGCGACATACCCAGAAACTTTGTTCGCAGAAAAAGTTGGGGTGCCTCGACCATGCCCACAGTCCCCTCGTCACGAATCCCCTCTCGACATCCCGCTTCGTCCAGGCAATACGTGCTCCAAACCATTCGTTCGGATTCAATTTACCCGAACGCTTGAACGTCTGATACGAGTACTGCTGATTGTCTGCGATGGACTCGGTCAAAATGGCGAGCAATCCAAGTGCACCAAGAACGTAATCAGAGACACCCAAACTCGTGTGCGGTTGAGTGACTGCAATCTTGGTAGGAAGAGCAAGAGCAAAGAGAAGAACGTTTTGAGTTATAGCTGGATGCCATGATGAGCATCGCACCCCTATAGCAATAGGCGAACTTACCGATGAACGTGAGGTTAAAGACCTGGAACAACCAAGGAGGGATCTTATCGCGAATAATCTGCCAGCGATAGTCCTCCTCATTGCTAATCCAAACAAGGCAGCATGCCGTGAGCTTGAGTGCTCGTCGGTTCTGAAGGAAACACTCACAAACGGTAAAGTCCTCTTCGCCATGCATTGTATGTGAGCCTGTAAGTCGCACGTCAATGGGTCATGCAGTTGAATAGGGGTCGTCATGCACCTGAGCATCCAAGTAACCTGAAACGTTACGCATCAGACCCGGTTTCCATCGAATATACAGACAACTTACAACCAAAGCGAGCATCAGTAACGCACGGGGACTGAAGGTGCCCACGAAGGACTCGTGGACTGTTTCGGGGGTGTATGGAAGGGGGAACACCTGCGGGGTACGGGGCCAAAGTGGGAACAGGGCATAATAGGCGATGTAGATGGCGGGGAGGAATGTCCAGAGTTTGTCCACCTGCGAGACGTTGCCGGTGAGGAGGGACAGAACATATGCAATCGCTGTCGTTCCGAGACAGAACTGGACTGGCCAGACGAATAGCGGCGCTGTCTGGTTGAGTGCATCCATCATCGATATCGTCGTTTGCGGAGCAACTTTGGCCCCTTAAAACCCCATTGCTCACGTGACCACTTCCCTTGTTGACGCTTGTTATTTTCCAAAGCTCTAGCCATATTTGGTTACCGCAACGCCACTCGTCTTGTCATCTTGCCATCATGTCCACCAGTGTCCTCTTCTCCACATTTCCCCCTTTCCCCACCATATCCCTCCGCGTCCCTTCAGAGACTCGCGTAAATGATCTATATGACCTTCTCTGCGACCGCTACCCCGATCTACCTGCCTCCGATTCGTTGCATATCTCCCCACACAGCGGTTCGCTCACCCCAGACACCCGTGTTTCAGAGCTGCATGGCGACTCGTCGGATTTCGTCACTCTGCGAATTGTCCCACGTCTCCGTGGTGGAAAGGGTGGTTTTGGCTCGCAGCTCCGTGCGGCCGGAGGTCGCATGAGTAGCCAGAAGACGAGCAATAATGACTCGTGCAGGGATCTCAGCGGCCGCAGGCTTAGCACCATCAAGACTGCCAAACGGTATGTACATCCTCTCGTTTCATTGACACGTACATCTGACCTATACCCAGCCTGGTCGACTATATGGAGAATGAAGATGAACGCAAGAAAGCCGCAGCAGAAGCTAAGAAGGCTAAGCTAGGTGCCCTTGAGAAAAAGATTGCCTCAGCTTCGGCGGATCCCGGGTCTTCAGCGGGGAAGAAGCATCGTTTCGACGATACCGAATTCCTGGAAGAGAGCCAGGAGATTATTGATAATGTGAAATCTGCCGTTTCTACAGGTTGGTATTTCGCCCGAGTAAGTGCGGATTCATCACTAAACGAACGCTTGTCAGGTTTGCTCAAGAAGAAGAAAAAGGCCAAGATTAACCACTCTCCAAGTTCTCCAGAAACCTCGAGTGCGTCCTCGGGAAAACCAAGAGACCTTATCTCCGCAGTTCTCAGTTCTGCAGGATCCGAGAAAGTAGCAACTTCCTCTGTAACTGCACCCGTCACGGTTACTGCATCGGCGTAGTATCTCGAGGTTTTTATATGTTTTGCGTATATTGGTTTAAATAAGAACTAGAATTAAGTTGTATTTTGTACTGGCAGACCGTACTTCAAGCTTCAAAGTTCGAGTTCGGTGATTACCTTCGCCAACTATTGGAAGTCTGGAACCAGTATCTGAAGATCTGACCGTTCAGCCTGAGGCGTTCATTCGTCCGAATGTACGTATGTCATCATCGCTTAGACTGCCAACTGAGTGAATGTACAAAATGGTGCCAATCGACATTGTGAGGGGGGAATCCGTAGCAGAGGAGAGTGATGGCGGTGAGATCACTGAGACTGAGAATGTCGATAATTTTGCATCTCAGAGGAGACGCACAATATATGTAGGACGAACCCAACTAGCTCGAGCGAGATCACCCTAACGGTATTTATTCAAGATGGTCTGCGAATCGGTAGGATAGTGAGATTTTTCTACGAACAGGCGAGACGAACATCAAGCCTCCTACGAAAGTGAGGTGCAATTTTTCTAAACAAGAATCAAGGATATGGTCTGCAGAGTACCGCGGATCGATATCCATGGGCTCGATCGAGCGGGGGTCCTCAGTGCTTTCATTGTGTCACTTCGTCATCATCCCATTTTCCTTCACCCTCAACTCGACGGTATGTTACTTTACCACAAACCCGAGCTGGAGGCGACGAGGAACCTGGCTACTCGAAGACGACAAGAAAGATGGAATACAGTTTGTAGATGCCACAGTTTGGTGATACTGGCGATTTTGTAGCGACTAGCCCGGGCTGCTTGGATGTTCGAGTCACATGAGAAAGTGTACTCCTCGACGATGGGTAGCAAGACCCCGAGGGGGGTGCGTAGGATCTCCGAGATGCCAGAAGGACGACTATGACGTGTTAGTCACGTTTGTAGAGCGTGTGAGAGGAACCGGGTTCTCACCGTGGCTTCACGATTCGGAGAAGGACATGCTTGGGGTTCTAGCAACAAAAACGACATCTAAGCATGAACTTGAGGACAAGTGTTCGAAGATCACACAGAATAATCAACATACCCGAAGGTCATTGCATTTTGCCGACCTACGCAATGCTCCTGTCTTGCTTCCGGCAGCAATGGAGTGGGATAGGCCCAGATCAAACGACCAACAAGACAGATCTGAGAACGAGTTGGTATAATCTGATATCACCTCCAAGTTCTGTGTACTCAAGGTCAGAAAGGAAAGCAATAGCGATATCGAAGCAAGCAAACCCTTAGGTCTTCGTGGTTTTTGACTCTCCGAAGTCCACGGAGTAATGAAGGTGAGAAATGGGGTCGAATCTCTTCTGCGTCAACGCTGGTCACTAGAGAAGAATCTGCAGATGACGTGTTTGTCCTAGAGGTTTCGGTCTTGACAGGCGAAGGGTCGCTGATGAACTCGTCCTTATCGATGATTGTGAAGTCGGCAGGGGAATCGGCAAAGAAGCAGGCGGAAAGTCTTGGGACGGGAACCGCCAAAGCCTCCCAGGCATATGCAAAGTGGACATCCATCTTCGCCTGTT
>QGOI01017256.1:0-10514 GCA_003313885.1 Boletus sp. MG55 | reverse complement strand
GTTGTTAAGTAAATAGTATGTAGTTATATAGCCACTATACTAGTATTATACTATCTGAGATTGAATATATAATACTATATATAGTAAGCATATAGTTACTAAGCATTGTATAAGATGATGTAATATATTTATTTGGTTCATGATACTAGTTGTCTGGAAGTCTGGAAGTCTGGGACTCCTGGAAAGTGGCTGGCCAGTTCTGGCCAGAGGGGTACCTTTCTGGAGACTCTGGAAGTCTGGCCAGACAGCAGCTAGTTTGCTGATCCTGAAGAACTCTTCCAATCCCAACCCATTCTTTGCCTCCCTGACCCCTCTGCCCCTTTCACCATTGCCACCGACACCTCAAAATATGCCACTGGCGCTATCCTTCTCCAAACCAACTCAAATGGGGAGTGGCATCCTTGCTCCTATTGATCCTGTTCCCTCTCCCCTGCCAAGTGCAACTATGATATCTACAACCACAAACTCCTCGCCATCATTCACGCTCTCAAAACCTGGCAACACTACCTTCAAGGATCCCCCTTCCCTGTTGAAACCTTCACTGACCACAAAAATCTCTTCTACTTTCATTCTGCCCAAACCCTTAATCCGTTGCCAAGCCCACTGGCTCATTGACCTTGCTGACTATAACCTCAAGATGATCCATGTCCCTGGAAAGCTCCTCTCCGGCCCCAATGCCCTCTCCCGCCGCCCCGACCACCTTCCAGCCAAGGAATTTGATAATGACAATGTCATCCTCCTCCCTGATTCCATGTTTGTCAAACTCATCAACATTTCGTTGAAGAACCACATTGCTACCTACTCCCACGATGACCCCCTCTTCCTCAAGGCCCTCCAAAGCCTTGACAGCACCATTCCCCCGCCTTTCACTCCCACCTCAGTGATTGGCAGCTCCTCAATGACGTCCTAACCTGTAAGGGATGCATTTATGTTCCCCCTGATACTGCGCTCCGCCATTCCATCCTAGAACGCTGCCATGACCACTCTACCACTGGCCACCCTGGCTCCTAAAAAGCCACCAACTCATCTCTGCCGAGTTCTGGTGGCCCAGTCTTGCTTACTTCATTCGCCAATATGTCGCAGGCTGTGCTATTTGCCAGCAGAACAAAGCCAATACCCACCCTACTGCTCTGTCCCTCAACCCCATTGTGTCCCACTCCACTCACCCTTTCCAGCAGGTCTCCTGTGACCTCATCACCGACCTTCCTGCCTCCTCCGGCTTTGATTCCCTTTTGGTCATGGTCGACCATGGGCTTACTAAGGGGGTAATTTTATGCCCCACCAAGAAAACTGTCACAGCAGAAGGGATCACCTCCCTTTTCTTTCACAAAGTCTACCTCCAATTCAGACTCTATGAGAAAATCATCTCAGATAGAGACCCCTACTTTGCCTCTGCCTTCACCCAGCAACTTGGACACCTCCTAGGATACAACCTGTCACTCTCCACTGCCTACCACCCACAATCTGATGGAGAAACAGAGCGAGTCAACCAAGAAGTCGAAACCTACCTCCACATCTTCTGTGGAAGTAACCCTACCTCCTGGGCTGATATGATCTCTTACACCGAATTTGCCCATAACCACCACCCCCATTCAGTCATGGGAAAATCCCCTTTCTACCTCATGATGGAATTCGACCCCATTCCTCTACCCATGGTGATCTCCACCTCAGATCTTCCCGCAGTGGAAATCCGCCTTAAGACCCTCTCCACTGCCCACAACAAAGTACTTGTCTCCCATGAACTTGCCAGGCAAGTCATGGCCTATAGAAACCACAAGAACTTCTCTGAAATTCGCATTGAAGTGAGAAGGACCCTTTACCATTGTCAAGGTCTTATCTCCCATCACATATCAACTCTGCTTATGAAAGACCTGGAAAATACATCTGGTCTTCCACACCTCCCTCCTATCATCCTATCACAAAAACAATGTACATGGAAGGAACTTCCCCGCCCCACCACCTGATCTTATCAGCGGAGAAGAAGAATATGAAATCAAAAAGGTTCTCTGACACCATGGATCAACCACCTCCTGGACCTTCCTGATCCAATGGAAGGGATACTCCACAGAAGAAGACTCGTGGGTTCCTGAGCAGGAACTCAAACATACAAAGTCCACTTTGAATGACTACAAAAGACTTCACCCCTCCATCTTTCCCTCTCAGAAAACTTCCCTTTGAAAGTCTTCTACCCATGTCAAATGTCTTACCTTGCTACCCCTTCCACCACCTCCTTGTTCCTCGACTCCACCGTCGAAAACCCCTGTACCCCGGTCTTGCTCATGGTGAACTCCCCCATCATCATCTCCAGCACTGCCATATTCCTGGGATGGGACTACTCCACCCCACCAAGGGAAATCCTCGACATTCCCATGCTATCCATCGGTTCCCCTCACTGCCCTGTCATGTCCGTCAATGTCCCCAACTTTGCTCATTCACTTCAGAGCAACCCTCTTGGCAAAGAGCAATCCCAATGGATCAACACCTTCCTCCTAGACTCCCGCCTCACTGCTGTGCTTGAGGCTCACTGCAACATGGACTCACCCCTTCTCTCCCTCTTTTCTGCCTTCATCCAGATCACTGTGTTGTTGCCCATCGCTGATCACCATTCCACCGATGCCAATCAGGCATTCTTTAACTCTAGGATAATTTCCATTTATCACAGCATGCACGACCATCTCCTTAGCGCCCTATATCAGCTTGGGGCTCTCCTTTTTTTAGAAGATCTAGACTGCTACCTTTCTGAACTACCTTATACCAGATCCATCATACCCCTCCCCACCTGTATCTGCCAGGCTCTCCTGAACTCCCTGATTCAAATCTCTCCTCCACCAACCCCCATCCCTTCCCTAATATCCCCTATTGGGACTACCATCACTATACCAAAATCCCCACAATCTATTAAGAATAAAATCCACTTGATCTTAACAAACCATTAACCCTCAACAAACTCCTCATCCTGGAGACCATCGAACAAGCCATACAACCCCACACTTATGTCCTCTCCCATGATTCCCATGTCCCCCCCTTGGAATAAGATGACCCAGGCTTTGCCTCTGCCTGCTTCCAGTGCCACCGCCCTACCCACTGGAAAGTAGATTGCCTGGATTACCGCTGCCTATGCTGCAACACCCTTGCCCTGGGACACTTCTTCAGTGCATGTCCTCACCACACCCCCACACCATCTTCCGTTCCTGTCTCCAAATGGATTAGTGGAGGGCCCACTATCATGTTCATTACTCCACACTCCCCACCAGTGTCACCCCCATCTACTAGGTTTTTGCAATCCTCTCGCCATTTCTCCAACTCCGGGATCTCAACCCGCTCGTCTCCCCATTGGTCCTCTCACCACTCCCACCATTCCTCCAGGGGTTCCTCACACTCCAGTCATGCCTCTCTCTCAGACTGCATTTCAGACAGTCCCTACGACGCTAAAGCCTCCAATGACTGTTGGGACGAAACTGCCTATGCCAATGTGACCAGCTCTCCTACTCGTTTTTAAGTCCTCAAATGGAGTTTTGGAAGTAGCAGGGGGGTAATGTTATGATCATCTATGTAAACCCACTTTTTCTTCCAAGTCTCATCTCACTTAGCCAGGTCAAGCGTTCAACTCACCTTGGACTCTTTTTTCTTTCCATCTGCAATGACCCCTTTGCCCATTCCTATTCCATCCACACCCAGTTCTTCTTCTGACTCATTCCGATTCCACCTGGGTTGTGACTCACTTGCTATCATTGCTTCCTTCATTGCCTCCTTTGTACTACCAAATCCAGCTCTCACAGACTAGCCCTTAACTACTCTTGTAGTTACATATACCTTGTAGTGACACTCATGTACACTAAGCTAGAGTTACCAATAACTAGCTCAGTCCTCACTCCCCTCATCCCTAAGTCCCTTCTCGGCTTTGTCCTTGGATAAGTCCCTAGAAACCCCTTGTCCTTGAACAGTCATTGGTCTCTTCATGAGCATCACCTGTCCAAGTCTTAGAACCCAAGACATTAGCCTATGAGCTAAACTGTTGGTCATGTTAGCCCCTACCCGGGTCGAAGCATAACACATACCCCACCAAACCAACTAAGGCAAAGCAGGTTGCATTTAGAGAAAGGGGGGCAATTGTAGTTGGAGGAGGTGAACATGGGTTGGCATATTATATATTTAATCACAAGCAAGGTACCCAATTGCAATGCTTGAAGATGGAAAAGATGGGGTAGTGCAAATGATAACAGTATGTCCAGAACATCTGATATGATGCAAAGATACTCAGTTACATACAGGTCCATGATGAAGAGACACATCACATGATTATCACTGCCATGTTGAATGCTGGGGATAGCCCACAATCATGCTATTAGGTTAGCGATTCCACCACCCAAACAGTTTGCCTTGCTTTCCAGTATCAAACACTAGAGAGTGTTACCTCCTCACTGTCTGTGGTTTACTGCAGACAGTTTCCTGATCCATTTATCGGCTATGATCATCCTCACTGTTTCTCACTGTTCTGCCATCTGAAACTATACTGGTTGTTTACTGCAGGCAGTTTCTCCTCCTTACTACCTGTGGTATAGCATCAGCAAACTAGTCCTTTTTCTCAGCTGAGGCACCAGACTTCTGACACATTTTAGACAAACCCAGCCAGGCACAATATGTTCCAATGTGTCACAGTGCAGCACAGACCCTGATGACAAGATTATGCTTACTAATGCACCACCTCTTCTCATAGCTGAGGCTCCAGACTTCTAGACTGAATTGAATATTCTAACCCAGTCACTGAGGCATAGTAACATGTTACAGCATAACCCACCCACTGAGAGCATGCCAACTTGGAGTTCAAGTCACAGTCAATGACCTGATCAAGTGATACTATAGTACAAAACTCATATCCTACCAGTAGTAATCTTGGAAGACACAAATTCTGTAACAACATACCAGTAGGTAAGCTTACCACATCTCAGAATTGGAAATAGCTATGGACCAAATGTACCTTTTGCCCTATAGCACAGTGAACAAGACTCTTGTATGGCCTATTTATGAACAACTGAGTGGCCACTTCATCTGATGGAGAGGTGGACATTTCCAATGACTTTGTTTGTAGCACAGGAATTATTTTGTACATTTTCAAGGATAAGCTGGTTGAGCTATAAGAGGATGGTGTTACAGTGGACAATCTCATGGGTAAGATATATGCAAGAAATTACTTGATAACTTCAAGCAGCCTCCAAGAGGAGATAAGACTCCATGCTGCTAATGAAAGAGGGATAACAAAGCCAAGATATGAGTTTGCAGTTGATAGCTTCGTGTTGGGTGGCTAGAATGTGTTTCATTAAGGCATTCTCCTAGTATTGTTGAAGTAAACTCACCATTGTACCCAATAAATTGTTATCAGCTTGCTCCATTGCTAGTGGCTTCAATCCAACCCTTGCATATTGAAGATTAGAGAAAGGTTTCTGGTATACTGGAGATATCATGTTCTCATGGAGTTCCATGTGTGGAGTGAAGTGGAATATTGAATCCAACCCACCATATTGAAGACTCAGATATGTGGCAGGGCTTGGAGACAGTGGTCCTAACTTGGCATTTGTAGCAGCATGTCCAGAGAACATCAGGGAGCCAGAGTGTGGTAAGACTGAGTTCACATTCATGGTGATATAGTGAACTTTGGTGCTAGATAGTGGGATGGTGGTGGTAAGGAAAGGACTCTCTCAACTTAGTATGATTCACATGGGTCATCTTTACTAATAATTTAGTAATGCCTTTGGCACTTATATGTTGTAATGAAATAAAAATTCAGTAACAGACCCTCAAGGTAATATGAATACCCACATTTTACTTCTACTAAGTACCTCCAGGCTCTAACCCACTCCACTGATGCCTCAAGTCAAGATTACCCATGGAAGACTTAAGGCCATCAGCTGCCCTGGCTGTGGTAAGAAATTCTACATGGTGACTAATGTCCTGCAGTACATGAATCAACCCACTGGTTCATGCTATGGTAGCTTGCCCTTATTCAATGACTCTTTCACTATCCCTGCTCAAGGCATTGCAGCTAACCTTTTGGACTCAGAGGCTTTTGATTCTCACAGCACACTGGATCAGTTTTCACAGGAAGAAAAAGAGTTGCCTCAGCCCAGTCCTCCATTTTACAAAGACATTGAAATGTCTGATATTAATGACCCATACCTTTTCAATGATCCTGTGCCAACACTGGCCAGTCCCACCAGGGACCATTTATGGAGGTATTTGAAGGGCATAGGAAACTTTCCTGGGTGGTAAGACTTTTATGGATGAATTCTGATATCATAAGTAACTCTCTTTAGGCATGAATTTTTTCTGATCATCTTCTATCAGATCAAGAATATATCGCTATCATTTCAATCTGTGAAAGAGTTGAGAACTTGGGCAGAAATCCTTCTGCATGGTCTGAAGTGGCAATGGATAACACTGAAGCCTGACTATCCTGTCAAGTGGCTGTTGTGCCTTTTCTATCACAACCCCATCAATTGTCTGCAAGCTTTTCTTAGTCACCTATTCCTTGAACCTCATATTTCATTCATCCCAAGAAGGGTTTGGACTTGTTCTGCAAGGATTTGTCATATCTATAATGAATGGTTGAGTGGAGATTCAGCATGGAGTCTCCAGGTAAATTTACCTCTACACTGCTCATGTATACAGGGAATGACACAGTCTCAGGAGGCACTACCACCAGGTGCCACTCTCCTCAGAGTGGTCTATCATTCAATAAGATGAACATCTCCATCATGAGTGGCAACCATGTTGCCCATCCAGTTCTTATCAGCCTTGTCAATATTGATGCCAGTATTCATTTCAAATCATCTCTCCATGCCCACCTACTCCTTGTACTATTTCCCATCACCAAGTTCACTCACAAATCCACCCACATTTGCAGTCTTCTATGAGATTGGCTCATACATCAAGCCCTCAATATTGTCCTCTTGCCTTTGAACACTGTGGCAGCAGTGGGTATTATGATGAGTGATCCTATAGGAAATCTACACTACTGCTTCAACTCAATAGCTTTATGGATAGTGAATATGCTAGAGGAATCTCTATTGTCAGCTACAGATCTGAAATCTTTACCTGTTATCACTGCTACATCCAAACACTTCAGGGTTCCACATCAACATCCACCTTGTACTGCAGAGACAACCATTACTGCAATTTGTACCACTTGTTTTAAGCATTCATCCAAGGACTACAAGAATTTTCTCAAGGCTGTCTGGTCATTGGGCTAATGGAGTTGTTGAATCCATTTGGATGGACTGGACACTATCAGATCCCTGCAACTTTCTGACCCCAAACCTTTGCACCATTTCCATTGATTCACAATGTCAAGTTGTGTATCACAGTACTTGGAGCTGCCAAGCTTGATTTTTGCTTCTCCATCATCCAAATCCTAGTCAGATATTGAGTATTCAATAAGGGCATATCTAATCTAAAGCAGGTCACTGGTCATAACCATTGTGCCATCCAGCAGTATATTATAGGTGTTGTGACTGGCAGCATCCCTTATAAGTTCCTTTTTGCTCTCCATGTACTCCTCAACTTTCACTACCTCACACAAGCACCTACATTCACAATACATTTCCTCAACCAGCTGGCCCAGGTGCTCCAGGAATTCCATGACAACAAAGATGCTGTCATCCATCATGGCACAAGACAAAATTGGAAGCTACCCAAGCTGGAGCTTCTTCAGGGTGTGGTCCCAGGCATTTATCGATCTGGAGCTACAATGCAATGGAGTGCCAATATCATAGAGATGCTCACATCAATGAAATCAAGGTACCAGCCCACACTGGCAACAACCAAAATTACTATAGTCAGATTGCCTGCCACTTGGATGGGTTGGACAAATGCTTCTGGTTCAACTTAGCCACCTACATTAAGGATCACCCCATAGGCTTATCAACAGATGAACACTTTGTCAAGAAGGATCATGAGCTGGACTTGAACCAAGAAGCTCTCCATCTCCAAATATTTTTCACTGATATGTCCCATCCCTGATTATTTCTCTATCTTGTCCTCCTTAAAGGATTGCATCCCACCACCCTTAAACCTTTCTGTACTTGTGTGACATCAATCATAGCATTCCACCTTGCAACTAAGCCCTCATTATGGCTAATGCTGGTCGAAGCGGCTGCCATGTACAAGCTACCCAACCTCATACATGATATTTCTGCATTCCTTGCTCAATGGAACAGTAGCACAATATAGTCAGATAATGTCAGGCTTGAGATATGGCACAGCATACACATACAGCAAAGGTCATATCACAACAAGGTATTAGAACCACTGCAGACACTCCATGCCATCCCCACATTGACCACCAATCCCTAAGGTCTATATGATTTGGCAATTGTCAGTCTCAATCCTGAGAGTGACTGGCCAACCCATGGATTAGTTGGATGCTCTGCTGTTCAGCTCCAAATCATATTTTGTCCCCTACACTCTGACTGTTTTGCTATATATATTCAGCATTTTAATGTTGCATCTTGGGCCAATCCTGGAGGTGTGAGTTCAGTGACTGGGATGTACCATCTAAAGTGGGTCATCAGGGTGAATGGTGAGTGCATTGGGGAGGTAATCCTACTGACACTTATTTGGTCTCTTGCCCATCTTATCCCATGCTTTGGTGATGAGGCAAACTCATGTCTGACCAGGTCAAGTAGTAATGAGCTGAGCACCAATTTTTGGCTGAATAAATATCAGTTGAAAGAGTTCTATTATGCACTATCTCCCATCTAGGCCATAACTTACTATACATATACATAGTCAGATTTGTTACATATTATCTAGACCTCAATTGTGTACTGTGCTCAACCATCAATATCATCTGATAATCTGTATCTGCCCACCCTTTCATCTTGCTCATAGGCCATGTATAATCAGCTTGCAGAATCACCAAAGCAGATAAAACTTGTGGTTCAAGTAGGTTGAGTTTGCAAATACCATATATGTCTGAGAAAAAAATTTCTACCCTGCAGCAAATTAAGCTATAAGCCACTCCTTACAACTTGCTTACTGTGAGCACCTCAGAGAAAGAAGAAGACAAAACTTACTGAATATCATAGATACTAACCATACCTCAACACTAAGATGCAAAACTGATTGGTGCCATCCTGCAAGAACCAGTTGCTAGAAAACAACACTTGAGAAACTCAAGTGTGGCTCACTAAATAGAAGGACAGTATTACATTTTTGAAATTTATCTACCCAGAATGGCTGTTACACTTCGACCCAGGTAGGGGCTAATATGACCAATGGTTAAGCTTGAAGATGAGAGTCAAAGAGTTCTAGGGACTTGGATGGGTGATGCTCACAAAGAGACCAGTGACTGTTTAAGGACCAAGGGTTTCTAGGACTTATCCTAAGGGGGAATCCTTAGGAGAGACTTAGGAGTAAGGAGAGCAAAGATTGAGCTAGTTATTGATAACTCTAGCTTAGTGTACATGAGCATCACTACATGATATAAGTAACTACAAGAGTAGTTAAGGGCCAGTCAGTGAGAGCTGGATTTGGTAGTACAAAAGGGGCAGTGAAGGAAGCGATGCCATCAAGTGAGTCATAACCTGGGTGGAATCAGAATGAGTCAGAAGAAGAACTGGGTGTGGATGAAATAGGAACTGGGCAAAGGGGTCATTGCAGATGAAAGAAAAAGGGAGTCTGAGGCGAGTTGAACACTCAACCTAGCTATGAAGAGAACAAGGTTTGGACAAAAGATGGTTTACATAGATGATTATAACATTACCCCCTGCTATTTCTGAAACTCCATTTGAGAACTAAAAGAGAGTAGGGGACCCAGTCATGTCAGCATACACTGTTTCATCCCAACAGTCATTGGAGGCTTCATTGTCATAGGGACTGTCGGAAATAAGATTGCAGAGCAAGGTGTGTCCAAAATAAAAAGAACCCCAGGAGGAGCAGCGAGAGCCTCAGGAGTGGGATGAGTGGGAGGAATTCCCAGAGTGGGAGAAACGATGGGAAGACTGTGAGGACCTAGTGGACAGGGGTGATGAGGGTGGGGAGAGTAGAGTGATGAACATGATGGTGGGCCCACTGCTGATCCATTCAGAGAGGGGAATGGGAGGAGGGGTGGGGGCACACTAGGAACATGTGCTAAAGATGTGTCCAGGTGCCAGAGTGTTACAACAAAGGCAACAGTAGTCCAGGCAGTCCATTTTCCAGTGAGTGGGGCGATGACACTAGAAGCAGGCGGAGGCATATCCTGGGTCACCTCGTTCTAAGGGAAGGATGTGGGGGTCATGGGAGAGGACATGGGTGTGGGGTCGCATGGCTTGTTTGACAGTCCCCAGGGTGAGGAGTTCATTAAGGGTCAATGGTTTGCTGAAGGCCGAGGGGCTGTCATCCACAATGGACTATGGGGACTCTGGTGCGGTGACAGCAGTCCAAACTGGGGATGCTGGGGATGGAATGGGAGTTGGTGGGAGGGGAGATTTGGATGAGGGAGGTGAGGAGGGCCTGACGGATGCAGGTGGGAAGTG
>QGOI01017225.1:0-10892 GCA_003313885.1 Boletus sp. MG55 | reverse complement strand
ATCTGTGTTTTACTGAAGGGCTCCTTAATACTACTATTGCAATAAACTCACTATTGTGCCCACTGAATCATAATTAGCTTCCCCAGTAGGCAGCCATCCAGCCCCTGCACTGGCATAAAAGTTGGACTGGAGATTGGAGCAAGGTTGCTGATATACTGGAGTGATTGCACTTTTGTGGAACTCCATGCAGGAAGTGAAGTGAAATGCTGAATCTCCTGGGCCATATGGGAGACATGGATATGGCCACCTGGCACTCAGAACTTCAAGTTCAACTTGAGGTGATCCATTCATATATGTACCAGGATAACCAGATAGAGCTGGTGAGAAAGAGCATGGTAGGGCTGAATTTACATTCATCAGTAATACATGATGTGGATGGGGTGGCATGATGGCAATGATGGTGGTGGTGGTGGTAGCAAGGACCAGAATCTTGACTTAGTACTTGTTTACTGATTGGTGGTGCACAGCAGCTGACATGTAGTAGATATACATAATAAGGTGGCAAGCTGGTTGGCATTTTTTAAAGTGAAGAACCTTATTATAATACAATGTAGCCTGTTTGGCTACAACTCTGCCAACTTACAATCTGCCCATGCCTTGAGTGATGACTACATGCAGGCAACTTAAGGGTATTAGTTGCCCTCACTGCAGTAAGAAATTCTGTATGGCAACAAATGTCCTTCAGCACATGAATCAGCCCACTGGTTTATGCTTTGACATACCTTTATTCAATAATCCTGTTCAAGACATCACAGCTGACTTTTTGGAGTATTCTCATACTCACACTTCCCATCAACCTTTACAGGAGGAACCTAAGCTGCCCCACAGTGCTGGATCATACCAAGACATCAAAATACTTGAGAGTACTTTGAATATTCCTGATGATCCTGCTGCTGTTCAACCTTCTCAACCTGACTCAGACACTACCCAACACCTCTTGGGAAGATTTGTGGAGATGTTTGAAGGGTGTGGGAAGACTTTCCCCAGTGGAAAGGCCTTCATGGACAATTTCTGGGCAGATCAGTTTGCAGACCAGAGACAAGAGAACATCTATTATCCTGTGGCTTCAAAGCAAAAGTGGGCCTTTGCATCTTAACTACTATGCTCACACCTTAGCATGGCAGCCATCAACAATCTCCTATCACCCAATATAGTAAGTGACAGCTATGGGCATGACCCCATTTTCTGATTTCCTACAGATCAAGAATATTTTGCTGTCATTTTGATCTGCAAAAGAGTTGAGAACTTGAGCAGAAATCCTTCCCCATAGCCCAAGGTGGCAATGCGAAATGCTAACACCCAGGTATCCTGTCAAATAACCATTGTGTCTCTTCTACCACAATTTCATTGACTGCCTGCAAGCTCTTCTCAGTCACCCTTGCTTCGAGCCTCATATTTTATTTATCCCAAGGAAGGTGTGGACCTGTGCCATGAGAATTTGTTGTGTCTATAATGAATGGCTAAGTGGAGATCAAGCATGGACTCTTCAGGTAAGATTATCTCTTCACTAATATACATGGAGAATAATGCTGTCTCAGGAGGCTTTATCACCAGGTGCCACCACTCTACTCAGAACAGTCCTATCATCCAGTAAGACAAACATCTCTGTCATGAGTGGCAACCATGTTGCTCATCCAGTCCTTATCAGCCTTGTCAACATCAACACATGGATATGTAGCAAGACATCCCTCCATGCCTACCTCCTTCTTGCTTTACTTCCCATCACAAAGTTCACACACAAATCCACCTACATTCACAGTCTTCTACAAGATCAGCTAGTACATCAAGCCCTCAATATCATTCTCTCACCCTTGAAGACTACAGTGGCCATCAGCATCATGATAAGTGACCCTGTTGGAAACCTACACTATTGTTTCACTTCTCTAGCTTTGTGGATAGCAGATATGCCCAAGGAGTGTCTGTTGGCAGCTACAGGACCCAAAGCCTCCCCATTCACCACTGCTACATTCAAACACTTCAGCAATCCACATCAATATCTGCCTTGTATAGTGGAGAAAACCATTGCTGCAATCTGTACCACTTGTTTTAAATATTTGCCTAATGACTACAAGAATTTCATCAAGGCTGTCAAGGTGTTAGGTTTGAACAGAGTCATAGAGCCAGTCTGGATGGGCTGGGCATTATTGAGTCCCAGTGACTTCATCACCATCAAAACTTTGTATCATTTCCATTGATTCTCTTGGAACTATAATATCAAGTGGTATATCATGGTGATGGGAGCTTCAGAACTGGACTATCACTTCTTTATCATTCAGACTCTTGTAGGATATTGGGCTTTCAACAAGGGCATTTCCAATCTGAAGCAAGTTACCAGTCATGATCATCACTCTGTCCAACACTATATTATAGGTGCCATAGCTGGTGCTGTCCCTCATAGGTTCCTTGTCACCCTCCATTCACTCACCAACTTCCATTACCTCACACAAGCACCAATATTCACAGAGCATTCCCTCAACCAGGTGGCCTGGGCACTTCAGGATTTCCATGACAATAAGAATGCTATCATCTATCATGGTGCAAGACAGAACTGGGAGCTACCTAAGCTGGAGCTCCTTCAGAGTGTGGTCCCAGAGATTTGCCAATCCAGAGCTGTGATGCAATGGAGTGCTGATATCACAGAGCATACCCATGTTGAGGAAATCAAGATCCCTGCTCACACTGGCAACAACCAAAATTATTACAGCCAGATAGCCCATCACCTTGACAGGTTGCACAAATGCTTTTGGTTTGACCTAGTGACTTATATTGAGGAATGCAATCATGCAGACACAATAGATGAAGGTTTTGTTGAAGACCACAAACTGGACACCAAGAAGTGCCTTATCTCTGAGTATCTCACCCCAATATGTCCCATTACTGACTATTTCTCTATCTCATCTACCCTCCTTCAAGGACTTCACCCCTTTGCCCCAAAACATTTCCACACCTTCGTGACCTCAACCACAGTATTCCACCTTGCAACCAAGCGATCACTACAGCTGACTCTGGCCAAGGCTGCTGTCATATATCAGCTACCTGACCTCACTCCTGTGATCTCCACCTTTATTTCCCAACAGAATGGTGGCACTGCCCTGCTGGATAATGTCAAACTTCAAATATGGTATAATGTACATGTATAGCAAAAATTGTATTACAATAATCACTTGGAACTGCCACAGACACTCCATGCCATTCCCCCATTGACTGCTTATCCCTATGGCCTATATGATTTTGCAATCATTAGCATAGAGCCTGAGAGTGACTGGCCTACCTGCAGATTAGTCAGACACTCTGTTATTCAGCTCCAGGTCATATTCTGTCCCCTACATTGCAACTTTTTTGCTGCCTATGTTCAATGCTTCAATATTGCATCTCGGGCCAATCCTAGAGGTGTGAGTCCAGTGACTGGAATGCATTATCTCAAATGGGTGGTAAGGGTGAATGGTGAGCATGTCAGGGAGGTGATTCCACTCATGCTTGTTTGATCTCCTGCTCACCTTATCCCACAATTCAGCACCAAGTCAAATCCATGTCTGACCAAGTCGAGCAGAAGTTATAAGTTAAGCACTGATTTCTGGTTGAACAAGTATTGGTCAAAAGAGTTATTGGGCATTATCACCCATATAGATTACTATATAGATTACTTGAACATATGACATATCATAGCTTGATCACCAAGCATCAATTTCATCTGATAATTGGCACAGATCTTTCTATCTTTCTTATTGAACATGCATACATATTAAATCAGTTTCAAGTTGTACTAGTACCATCAATACAATGAAGTTACACTTCAACCTGAAGTGAACAAATAATGCTGGACTGGCAGGTCAAGGGCATTGTTCCTGGTTCCTAAAGAGGTAACCCCAAATGGCTATGGCAGTGATGACTCTTGAGTCACTGAGGCTTCCAAGCACTGTCTATGGGCAAAGGTGCATGCTGAAATGAAGTTGACCCAGAAAGGGAAGACTTTAGGCTGAGGTCTGAGGAGTGATTGAAGGGAGGGTGACGAAGGAGCTCAGCATGGCTTCTTGACACTAGATGGTAGATTGCATAGATCAAGGTAAGGTAAAGAAGCAGTCCTTTTATAGGGTGTACATATCAGAGTTCAAATAGGACTCAGAATATAAATAGGTCCCAAAGTAAACTGGGACGGAACAGAATGGAATATAAGACTACAGCCTTGTTGGATAGGAATGAAAGGTGAGATATAAATATGAAATAGAGTTGGGACAAACTGGGATCGGGTAAAGTAGGATCATGAGGTGATGCATAAAGAGAGCATCGCTGAGGAGGCAGTGTCTGTACAAGGCAATATAAGTAAAAGGAAAAATAGAGTCCAGCACACTGCTTAGAAGACAGTGTCCATTGCCTCTGTGATAAGGCTGTTTCCCTCAGCGTTGTAATGGTTGAAGCTACAGAGCTTGTCCCACTGGCTTTGAGGAATCTCCATGTCCAGCTGGAAGTCTGTCCACAAGTCTTATGATGTGAATGGTGGAAAAGATAGGGGGTCCTCCCATTCTGTAACAATGAAGGCCCAAGTAAGTCAAATTATTGTACAAGTCTACATGAGAAAAAAATTATGCTGCAGCAAATCAAACAACAAGCTACACCGCACAACCTCATTACTGTCAGCCACTTCAGAGAAGGAGGGCAAAAACTCACTGAACACCATAGATATCAACAATTCCTCAACTGCTGAGGTGGAAAACTGATTGGCACCATCCTACGATGGACCAGTTGCTGGAAAACAACACTTGGGGGAAGTATGTGGCTCAATTAATAGTAGGATAGCAACATATATCTGGACTTCATCTACCTGGAATGGCTCTTGTTCCCAAAGGGTGAAACACTAGCAGGCCTACTAGACACCCTGAAAACTCAAGGACATGTTAGGAGCTCAACCAGAAGTCAAGACACAACATATACCTGGTCTTGTTTTCCCAAAGCCAAGAACAGGAAACTCATGAATTATAAGGCTGAGATCACAGACTTCTTTAATGATATGTGTGCTGCTGTGCACAAGGCATTGGAGTATCATGCTTGTGAGTTTCTAATTCTCATTCCAAGTATCCTTGTTGATTTGCTCACTACAGTGAGTGAGATTCTCAGTCTGCTACCAAACCCTTGAATGGAGCATATGTGGTTAGAAAACCCAACATCACTTGCTATTTCTGAACTTCCAAGGGTACCTGCAACCAGAGCTGGGAACATGTTGTAACATTTTGCAAGGTCAAGAACTGGGCCAATACAAAGAAAGAAAAGAAATCATTCCTAGAGCTTGCCAGAAAGGTATCATATCTCCTGGGCATGCAAGACAGCTGTCATGTTTGTCTCATGCATTTGCATACTTGGATCATCCATCTACTGTACCTAATGACCTTCCATCATAGTGGGTTTATTTCCTTCCACTTGCCCTTACAATATGAATTTATCACCCCTACAATTCTTACACATCCTTATCAGCATGTCCCTCTCAGACTACTCAACCATTGGCTTTGATATGCCAATCAAGTGGCATACATGGGATTAGGACCCAGAGAGCAATGCCTCCATTTTGGAGCATTGCAGCAAACCTAACTCCAACTCAAAAGATGACCTGATTTCCCTATCACTGGAGTTCAAACACAATACAACTGATCAAGTATCTTTGCCAGATAGTATGGACTGTTAAAACCATGACAAGTCAAATGAACAGACAGTGGGTGGAACTCCTAGACAGGTTTGGAGGTCCGAAGTTCTGGAGTTTCTGTCCAAATGTCACTTGTGAATGAAATTTTACCTTCAGCTTTCTATGTCATAGTGTGAGTAAACCTATGAGCAACCAGTTACAAGTATAGTCAATGCACTGCCAGGTCGTCCTTCAAGATGAGGAAATACTGCCTCCAGGCCTCAATAATAAGCTCATGGATTTTTGTCTGGTGAGGAATCTGAGAGTCCCTCAAATCCTGGCGGAGAAGGAGGAGGAGCTGTTGAAATTCAGGGCACTCAACAATGTTGATCGACTAACAAACATGTTAGTAAAAGGAATTAATGACCCTGACAATGTGATGGCTCATGGTTACTCACCTGATCATCCACAATGATAAATCGCATTAGGTATTGGTGTAGCACATCGATGGAGAACAGTGGTAATCTGTTCTCCAAAGTGACATGTCCCGACCACATAGACAAATCCTGATACCCCCTCGATTTAAGGCTGGGAGCGATCAAATTGATGCATTTGGCACAGCAAGGGCTTGGCGAAGGATTTGGAAGTTGTAGCCTGCCTTGAAGGCTGATTTGACAGTCTCAAGCCAGATGGTCCAACCATTCTTCTCCACCTCCTCTAGATAAATGTTGAGGTCATATTTATCTATGTGACCATGCTTTGATGTGTTTGAAGTCTTGGTGCTGTATGTAAAAGACCTGTTTGGAGGGAACTGTGTTGGATTTTCATCTTTCAACTTTCTGTAATATACATTAGAACAGTGATAGCAAGGATCATGTGATGACTCACCAGCATACGATACAAGAACTAGGCTCACCTTTTTGCCTCGGAAAAAAAAACATGATGTCTGCGGATGATGCCGGTGACGTTGACTTTTGTGATGTCTGCATTATGAGCGGGTCAGTCACTGCAGTGCATTGTAAATCATTGGCATAATCAACTCCCTGGGCCCTTGGGATGGAGTGTTCTTCATCACTGCTAACGTTCTCAAGGTCAAAATTTTCACCTTGTTCTTCGGCATTCAGAGCCTGGGGGGCAGGATGGGCAGGAAGAACTGCATTAACAGTGTTGGGGGCACCACCATGAAAATGGTGAGGGTAATGGTGAGAACGAGGAGTGTGTGGTTGTCCTTGGTCTTCACCTACGGGGGCAAAATCTGGTAAGAAAGGTTGAGGAGGATCTGTAGGAGCCTGAGGCTCAGGTGGTGGAGCCTGGTTAGGTCGAGTCCTTGTTCATGGAGGCATCTGTGCGACTGTTAGTTCAAAGGATGGCAGCAGTGACCTTTTAAGACTGCTGCCTCACCATTTGCTTTGCAGGCGAGTGAGAACATGTGCAATCTGGTGACCATTTATGTCTTCCACCATATATGGATCATCTTGCATATACTCAGCAAGTGATTTGTCATATTGCCCTGTGGTAGCAACTCACATGGATATGGAAATTACCTTTCAATTGAGATCACAAAAATTGCACCACTGCTACGGGGATGATCAACATGTTCATTCTTGCAAATAGTACAAGTTTATGATAGATGTCATATGAAATGGAAGATGATGATAGGCAATGCATGTTCAATAACAAAATCCACCACCTCAAACTTGCCTCAGCTTCTTCGACACATCTTCTGCATGCACACCCGATTTGTCATGAGAACACTTTACCCCCCAGAACGAGGTGAGCCAGTTGCTGTATCAAGAATAGGCGGTATGCTTGATGCCCATCAAGATGTCTTCATCAAATGAGTGTACAGTTATGGGGAGGGTGGTTTTATATGAATATAAGGGAGTGAGGTCAGGGAGAGGTGGTGCCATATCATGGATGATCATTTCGCACAATGAGATTACGGACTTCTTCACATCACGTAGCCCCTGCAGCAGTAAGGCCTCCACATCGTTGGAGCCAACATTGCCTGGTGATGTCTTGGAGCATGTTAGTGTTAACAAGAAACTGAGCTTGGTAAAACACTTATGCAAGACACATAAAAGTCGCCATGCCATACAGAGGGAGGGATATGAGTTGGCAAGAATCCTGATCTCCTCCTTGGAATCTTCAAATGATTGGGAGAATGCAATCTGGCAAATGACAGGAAAAATGGGAGGTGGTACATCGTCTATTGCAGCAAATTTCAGTAAGATATCAGGAATAATGGTGTCCTCACCAGCCTTCAAGGCTTTGTTGTGATGAACTTGAGCCAAGACTAGGTCATCTGGACAGGGGAGGAGAATTCCCCCAGATGCCAATATTTTATCTACGGTCTGAATGGGAGTTTCATGAAGGTCACAGGGCCATTTGGCAATGAGAATGCCCACCTTGCTGAAGTTAGAAAAGCTGTTCTTATTTTAGCATGGATCATGGAATGAAAAGAATGGACTAACTGTGGCTTTCCAAATACCTTAGGGTGCTGGGAAACGACCTGCCCGATGAGGTTGAATTGTTCAGGTGAAACCAAAGATAATTTCTGCAAATATAGAATAAGGTTAACAAACAATTCAGACAGCCACTGTTGCTATGTGCTACAACACCTACTAGGAGATCTTGACCCTCCTTGTATCCTTTGTATAGTTGAATGAGAAGTTCAGTCATACCTTCGCAGGATTCTGGAAATGTTTTCTGGTCAGATGAGCAAATTAACCTTGTGAGATACAAAGGAATGAGTGACTTACTGAGTTTACCCAATGACAAAGCATTGAGAACAATTGTAAGAAAGTGGACTGATGTGAGGTCTCGCCTACTGTGTCGATATTGGTAGCTGTAGTACGCTTAATTGGTGTAACAAGAGAAGTGGCTTTCTCAATTGGAGGGGATCTTGCTGTAGGGGTGCTATTGCGTGATTTCGACAGTGGAATGGGAGGGGACTTTACACAATGTTCGATACTGATTACTGGGCCCATCATTTGAGGGCCAGCAGTGTAATAATTACCACACCCAGCAATAGATGAGGCTATCTGGCTATCGGTACTTGTGATACACCGCCTGTTGACAAAGTTGATGGTGAGTAAGGGTGCAGTCCTCACAGAGCTGCCGAATGGAAGGCATGGGAAGATAGAACTTCATCTTGCTGCTGGGCATGGTAGAGCAGCGGCTGACTTCAAAGCTGAAACAGGGGGATGAAACAAAATTGATAAACTGGGAAACACGAATTCGAACTCACTTCATAGTACAATTCTCCCCTGGGATTCCTCCCATCCTTTCTGCTGTGTCTATTAATCACCTGGAATTACTGCAAAGAATCGATATATGAGTCACCTTGAATCACAGACTGCTCAACAAGAGCCTATCAGCCCTATCCCTCACCAGATTGATGGCCAATATAGGCTTGAAAACCACCTTGGATCTGGGTCGTTCGGTACTGCATCTCCAGTTGATATGATTTTTGGAGGTAATTTGTTGATGGACATTTGCAGCAACTGTTTAAAAGCGTGAAATATTATCAACCACCGCAACTATGCAGTCAAACTAGAATGCCTCACCAATGGAGCGTCTGACTTAGCATTGTCATCTGTAGAGCGAGAGGTGCAAATTCTCCAAATTCTCTGCAAGGATGCACCAATGGGAATTCCACATGTTCATTGGTTTGGTTGGGAGTCTGACTTCGATGCTCTCATCCTTGATCTGTTGGGTCCATCACTGCAACATCTCCTCAAAAACTGGCAGAGATTCCATGTTGCCACTGTGCATCATATTGGTGACCAGCTGGTAAGCCCTACACAAGCACAGACTTTGAGCACATTTGTAGACTATTTTTCAGCTGTCATCCCTTCGGTATATCCACTCTTGTGGTTATGTTCACAAGCGATATCCAGCCGCAAAATATCCTCACAAGTCCTGACCATACTCTGACCATTTTTATTGTTGATTTCGGCCTTTCAAAACCCTATCATCACCTCACAATGGGAAAACACATACTTTTCGCCCAAAACCCGGCCTTGATGGGACACTGGCATATGCTTCCATCAACAACCATCTGGGGGCCAAGCTAGGTTGCTGTGATGATCTTGAATCACTGATTTATGTCCTTGTTTATCTGCTTTGTGGGTTGCTTCCTTGGCTACTGATCGTGCGCTGAAAGAAACCCAGATTGTTTGCAGTACTCAAGGATAAGCAAACAACAGCCATCGAGGAGCTGTGCAGCAACTACAATGTGCCCAAACTATCACAGATGCTCCTATACACCCAAATGTTATCTTTTTCAGAGACTCCCGACTATGACTATATGTGCTTGCTACTCCAAGCAATTACTCCCCGACCAGTGGATGACATGCAATTACTTCAGACTTGATTGACAATTGAGCAAGACCTTTTTGAGCCAGATTCGCCTCCTACCACATATGAAGAGGTACCACCTTGCCAACATCCAGCTCTTACCCCTCATGCACATTGAGTGACTCGAGTCTGTGCCCCCTTCATCAAGGTTCCAGCTGCTTTGCAGATCATGCTGATGAAGAAAACATCGTAAACTCAAAGATCATGAAGGGGGGCAAACGAGTTGAATTTTGGTCATCTCACTGCAGTACATCATTCTTTTTTTATTTGCCTGTTTCTATGCTCATGACTTAACTTAGATGTAATACTTTTTTTCATATATAGGGAGTATTCATACTGGCAGGCATTTTACAAATCTGTGTAGTATGTTGTGTATTACTGTAATTTTGTATGGACCACCTGACTCGAGCTGACTTCAAGTCGGCTCAAGTCAGCTCAAGCCGAGTATTGGTAGAGTCAGCTACAACCACCAAGTTAGCTGTGCCAAGCCACAGGATTCACACGACTCAGCTACCAAAGCTGAGTTGTGGCAACACTATTCTGTGCAAGTCTGCTCCCACACAGATTTGATCACCAATTCTGAATGCTTTTATAATTCCATCTTGGAACTACTTCATGATCCTGGTGAGAAGGATGAGGTTGACCAGCTGTTGATTTGGTGGAATCGGTAGGTCTTCAACTTATTATGCCATATCTTTTCTGACTACCACAACTCCTAGTCAAGTATTTCTGCTTTATTCTGATGCGGAGCAGCTACCATCCAAGAATAGTGCATTAACAAGGATTAGGGAAAAGAGAGCGGAGTACAACAAGCAGGCAACAAATGTGATAATCTAGCTATATCATTAGGGGATTAGTGAACAAATGATCTAGGTTTATATACAATTATCTTATTTGAAAACTCCATACAAATATGTCT
>QGOI01017219.1:0-11882 GCA_003313885.1 Boletus sp. MG55 | reverse complement strand
TCCACAGACATTTCATAGGCTAGTGTGTATGAAAGGAGAATGATATGTAAAAGTAAATGACTAGAGACCAAGGAAATTGTTTCATTTGATAACTTCCCTAAAACATCCTTTTCCTTGTTTCTCTGGAATACAACAGGTTTTTTTGTTTCATGGATATGCCAAGCTGCTATGCTTCCAATCAAACTTTGACAATTCCACCCCTTTCCAAATTTCCACATATTCCAATGCTTCTGGGTTATAACTTTGTTACAATTGTGAGATATGGCATCCCAGAACTCCCAGGGCACAAATGTACTGCTAAGGGATCCGATTACTTAATACAATTATGTAATATTTTGAGGTACTCATACAGCCAAACTTTGGCCAAAACCACTACATATATTGCAGAATTGATACAGAGATACAAATCATGAAAATTTTCCTTGGACAGATGGTCAAGATCACAAAGGAGTCAGCTTATCAACTTATGTATGGTGGGGGTGGAATGCTCATTACTTCCTCAAGAAATGATGAGAATATGCATTGTCTTCACAATGGCCCAATCAGGTTGAACCATACTTCCAAAGTCAAGTTGGAGGGAATCATTCAAGTCTCTAAGATCAAATGCACACCTTGATCTGAGTCAGTGATAATCCAATCTTCAAGTCAACATATCACATCTCCCTATTGAGGAAACCATTCAAATTGAATGAGGATGTGAACATTCCTCAGCAGATTATAGTAAGGATGCTGAGCCCATTGAATAGTCCTGAAGATGGTCCCTCTATTGATGTCTACACATCTTATCACATTGACTCTTGTTTCACAACAGTACTTCTCTCCACCTCAATGACTGAATCTCTCTTCATTTAAGTGTGACATTGGGCTGCTGACTCTTGTTTTACAACAGTACTTCTCTTCACCTTACTAACCAAATCTCTCTTTATTTAAGTGTGACATTGGTCAAATATGATCTACTTGTGCAATACCACAAGCTAGCCCATCTACATGGTCAATACAACCTTTGTGCCAGGACAAGTTCCTGAAACAACCCTTCTCAATGGCAATAACATACTCAACTTCCCACTATCCAAGTTATGTTGACCTCTGAGTCATATTTACATCTTGAAGTCATTCCTCTATGCTATGAGTTGAAGATTTTTTTGTCAAGACTCTCTTCTTTCTGACTCGTAGTATGTTGAGACATGGCAAGTTCATCACATAGGTCTTGGATGATTTTCTCAAGGTGCATGATTTGAATGTCAAATGGATATGGACATCAATGAAATGTGAGTTGGGGTTCCACTGGATGCACTTGAGCTCTTGTCATGTATGTAAAGATCAGCATGGAGGGAGGTGATGGTTTCACTAAGCCTGTCCGTTTCCTCTTTGGTTGTTTGCTGGCATGTAGCAAGTTTATGACCAAGTTCTTGAATGGTTTTCTTGAGATGTGTAATATTGCTGTTTAGCAGATGTGGATGTCAATGGAATGCACAGCAGGGCAAAGATAAGTGCACTTGAACTCTCCTCCAAATAGGGAGAGGGAAGGATGTCATGTGGACTTCGAATGGTGATTGTCATACCTCCACTGATCACTATGTCATGGTTTACCAAGACAGCCATGGAGGCAACAGTGGCTGCATGCTCAATGATACATCCAACATGGTTGTGTGTCATAGTGTCCCAGAATGAGACAAAGGGACTGTTGGATGCTGCAATTAACATGTCATTGCTTGTAATGGGAATGCATTTAGGATTGTTGTTAGTATGAATGGATCATTTTGAGAGCGTCTTCCCAGTGGACAGATTGAGACAGCTGATTTTGCTGTTGTAAGACAAGGCAAAGAGTTGTTTGCTTTCACTCACCCAGGCAAGAGATTGGTTATTGTCATATCCCGTACCACCAACTCCGAACACCTCCGAACAACTCCTTGATAACTCTGGTACAATCTCGCTCAGGACGCAACTCCAAGCCCTTGGAGTTCTACTTCGTATTTCATCGTATGTTCCTCTCCATTTTAGTTATGACACTCTATCTCCTTATGTATTAGTTCCGCTACTTATCCATCTCCGATCCTGTGCTCACACAGCTCTGGCCCATTTGTACACGACTCCATTTGTACTTACCAATCTCCATTTCGTTTTAGCGATCCATTTACTAATACTCCTTCAGACCCCATATATAAAGACCTCTGATTCATGTATAGTTCTTTAGTCTGAATATCAACTTAGATACACCCTCTTGTCCTCCGGGAAATCCTTCGTCCCAACTCTGAAATACACCTCCTCTGAAATCCAGGACTTAGATCTTGACGAGGGCGCAGCGCTCCACTCTGAGTCACTGAAGCCGAAAGTCCCATTCTGTCTGACCAACTCCGGAGTTCCGGAGTTTCCCCCGGAGAAGTCCAATCCGGTCTCATCTGGTCTGCATGGTCTTAATAGTTATATTCCAAGTTGACTTGAATTGGAATATCAAAGAGAAGGTGATCATCCTGACTGTTGTAGACCTGAATGGATCCACTTAGCCATGTGGTGGTCACAATGAGTCATTCAATATCTGGTGAGAACTTGACAGTACACATGTTGCAGTCTGTTATAGTTTTTCTCCTTCATCCTCAAATCCTTCTTCTTTTTTTCTACACTCAAATGCGGACTTGGAGAGGAACCCTCTCCCATGCTAATCATAGCACCATTCTCGTCGCTGGACTGACTGCCTTCTTCTTTATGCAGCTCTTTTCCTAACTGGTTGACTTTTATCTCCTTATTGTCTTATCTGTCTACCTCTGGACCATGTTATCTCCTATCATCGTTTCTATCACAACGATGACATTCCCCAATCTTCCATCATATTCCATGTAGTCCAATTCCCTTCTATTCATCTCACACTATCTCCTATATAAATACTGTGGATACATTGTACTTTTCCATTCTTGATCTGCGCAATACAAGCATATTATCTAGTCTCATCCCAGGAAGCTATCACTTCAAACCCTTGAGTAAAACCCCTTCAATATTCTCTCAGTTGTTGGTCTCTTCATGAGTATCACCTGAAGAGTCCTCTCCCTTGAGTCCAAGACCATTGTAAATGCTTAGTGTACCAAAAGATCAAGAATAACCTTCATCCCACCTTCTTAGGTGTAGGACCTCCCCATTTTCACCATGAGTTATCACAGAGGTTACGGAGTGAACTCCAAAGACAAAGATGATCTAAGAGACATCCATATCCCAGAAATCCCTGCCACCCCAGTACCTTCAAGATCTCCCTCCCATCGCAACCCACTGACCGGATCTAACCCAAGCACCTCCCAAAGACAATATGTCTTTACCCCTACGAACCCAGCAAACCCAGTATCCTCTACCCCACTAGTCACCCCAACACCTAACCCACCCCCCATGACCAGTCAACCCACCATGTCATCCAGAGCCACCAAACTTAAAGCAGCCCTCTCCACTGACTTCTCCAGAAAAACCACCGATGCCCCTCGATGGATCAAAGCCATGAAGGCCTACTTCACCATCAACTCCACTCTATATACCACTGACAATGACAAGGTCATGACCACTCTCAATAAGATGAGCGAAGAAAGAGGCATGTTTTTCACTGAAATGTGGTATGACAAAATGGCTGACTCCACCATCGTTGCCAAAGACAAAAACTTCAATGCCTTCACCAAAGACTTCAACTCCACCTTTTTCCCTTTGACACCAAGGCCATAGCTAGAATTGACCTCACCAAGCTCTTTCAGAAATCCTTTTGCCTCCCTGACAGAACCTATGATAATGGATTCCAATAATACATCACTGACTTCCATAACCTGTCCAGCAAAGCTGGGATGGTTGACAACACCATCCTCATTGACATCTTCTCCTTAGGAATCAATGAAAAGATCTCCACCATGATCTTATCCATGTCTCCAATTCCTACCACTATCTCCAAATGGATTGAATAAGCGAAAACCTTCCACACTCAAAGGATGAGGATCCTAGCTTTAAAGAAAGGGACCTCCCAACCATCCTTCCATCACCCCACCCCTTGCCCCTGGAGAGACCCCAATGCCATGGACATAGACAGTGTTACCTTATCCAAACTCACCCCGATCAAAAGAGCCAAATGCATTCGCGAAGGGAAATACTTTCAGTGCAGGAAACCTGGACATAATGCCTCTGACCCACATTTTCATCCAAACTCCTGCTCCCTGCCACCTTGACCCCCCAGATCGACTAATTGCCCTCAGAACATCAGAACCTCTGAGACCGAGCCCAAAGAGACTCCCACCCGCTCCTCTTTCAAGGAATATATCCACTCCCTCACTACCAATGGGAAATCTGAGAAAGAGATCCTCTCTGTTCTCAAAGCTTGCTATGAAGAAGAAATTTCTGAAGAGCTAGCTGAAATCTCTACCCCAGGAGTACAGAAGGCCAAGGATTTTTAAATAGGGAAGCTACCTCAATGTCCTCTTCCCTTTCCATCGATCATATACTTGTAGCACCTCAAAACAATAGAACCATGTGCATCCCTGTTTTTCTACAAGGAAAGACCAAAATCATCGAAACCACCACCCTTATTGACTTAGGAGCCACAGGAAGCTTTCTTGACCCTTGACTCCTGACCAAAGATAACTTTAAACTAACAAAATGCCCAGAATCAATCATTGCCTACAATGTTGATGGAACCACCAACCAGGAAGGATCCATCCTATGGAACACCCACACCTCCCTCTCCTCCGGAACCCTGTCTGACGACCTGGTGAAACTGATGGTCACTCACCTCAGTCACCCTCAAGTCATCCTAGGAATACCTTGGCTCCAAAAGTGGAATCCTAAGATCGACTGGAAGAACTTCACCCTCGATATTGATCCACCCTCTCGACTTGAAAACTCCTATGACATCAGCTGGTATAACCACGACGTCGATCAAGAGATCTTGGAACTGTTTACCCAATGATATCCTCTTGGGGTCGACGACTCTCTTCATAAGCACCTCCCCCATGAAGAGCATATTGATAAGATCACTATATCCACAGAGATCACTCAAGCTGAGAAATCTAAAGAAGTACCCATCCCTAGCTTTTGTAAGGACTTCGCCAATGTCTTCTCTGAACAAACCCACAGCAAACTTCCCCCTCATCCCCCCTTTGACCATACCATTGACCTCAAGGACACCTTTGTCCCCAAGATTGCTAAGGTATACCCCCTGAACCCCACTGAATGAGTCGCCCTTCAAGCATTTGTCAATGCATCTGAAGACCAGATGGATCATACCCTCCAAATCCCCCCAAGCTGCCCCCTTCTTCTTTGTCTCTAAAAAGGATGGATCTCTTCGACCTTGCCAAGACTATAGACACCTCAACAGTCACACCATTCACAACACCTTCCCGCTCCCACTCATCCCTGAGCTCATTAATGACATGAAAGATGCCTCATACTTCACCAAGTTCAACATCAGATGGGAATACAACAACATCCACATCAAAGCCTCAGACCAATGAAAAGCCACCTTTATCACTTCCCTCAGTCTCTTCAAATCTATGGTCATGTTCTTTGGTTTCTGTAATACCCCATCCACCTTCCAAGTGTTTATGAACCACATTTTTGCAGATATGATCACTGAACGATGGCTCAAGATCTACATGGATGATCTTGGCATCCATACTGCTGGCACACTCTCTCTTCATCATGAACAAACTCATTGAGTTCTCCTATGCCTCAGAGAACATGGACTTTTACTCAAGATATCCAAATGCTTCTTCGACATCTCTACTATGAAATACCTAGACATGATTGTCGGCCTAGGAACTGTACAGATGGATCCAGGGAAACTCTCTGCCATCGCCGAATGGAAACCCCCAACCTCTGTAAAAGGAGTACACTCTTTCCTTGGATTTGCGAATTTCTATCACAAGTTTATTCCCAACTACTCTGACATTGTTGCCCCCCTGACCTTTCTCACTCAGAAAGACCAACCTTGGATCTGGTCTCCCCTTCAGCAAAGGTCCTTCAACTCCCTCCAAAAGACCTTCTCTACCACTCCTGTCCTCACTCTTCCTGATGTCTCTCATCCCTTCTTTGTCATGACTGATGCATCACTCCTTTCCATAGGTGCCATCCTCAAGCAGAATGACACCAATGGCAACAAACACCCTTGTCCTTATTATTCCAGAACCCTCGCCCCCACTGAATGGAACTATGATATCTATGATTGCAAACTCCTTGCCGTCATCCTCGCTCTGGCTGAATGGAAGCACTATTTCCAGGGCACCAATCATCCTGTCACTGTCATCACTGACCATAAAAACCTCTCCTATATCTGTGATCCTTGTAAACTCTCCCACCGTTAAGCCCAATAGGCACTTTTCCTCCAGGACTTTGACATCAAATGGGTTGTTGCCCCTGGCTCTCAGATGGGACCAGCAGATGCTTTATCCTGCAAAGACCTCATTGATACCAACTCTGATGCATCCATTGTCCCTGATCCAGTCATCATCAATGCCCTTAACATTATCCTTGCCTCTCATATAAAATGCTCCACTCCCTCTGACCCCTTTGTCCTCAAAGCCCTTGCTGCCCTCGATGAAGGATCCCCTCTGTTCACCCATGCCTCCCTCTCTGACTGGGCCTATGACAATGACCATCTTCATTTCAAAGGTCACATGTATGTTCTCCCCCACCGCATGTTCTCCCCTCCTCCACAACATCCACTTCTCCCTGCTTTCCAGTCATATGGGTATTGTCCACACCAAGGCTATCCTGGAACATGACTTCTGGTGGCCAGGACTGTCCACCTTCATGAAGCACTTCATCAATAGTTGTGCTATTTGTCAACAGAATAAGGTCAATACCCACCCCACTCATCCCCCACTCTCCCCCATCCCTTTGTCCTCCTCCCTCCTCTTCCGCCAATTGTCCATTGATCTGATCACTGACCTTCCCTCTCCAATGGACATGACTCAATCCTGGTCATAGTAGACCATGGCCTTACGAAGGGGGTAATTCTCAACCCTTGCTTGAAAACCATTGATGCCGTCGGAGTCACTCAACTATTCTTTAATCACATCTTCAAACATTTTGGCCTTTATGACTCCATCATCTCTAACAGAGGCACTCAATTTGCATCTGCCCTTGCCCTCGAACTCACTTGCCTTCTCCATTACAACATCTGCCTTTCCACCACATACCACCCCCAAACAGATGGTCAAACTGAGAGAACCAATCAAGAACTAGAAACTTATCTTCATATCTTTTGTGCCAACAACCCCAATGCCTGGGTGCAGTCCCTATCTGCTGTGGAATTCCACCACAACTCTGCCCCACACAGCTCCACTAAGAAATCTCCATTCTCTCTTCTATAGTTATGAACCATGTTCCTACCCCCCCTTGGAAAGACCTTCCTCCCCACCCTTGAAAATTGTCTCTCCACCCTCAAATCCTCTTGAAAGGAAGCCTTAGCAGCCCATGAATCTGCTTGCAAGATCATGTCCCTGAGGTCCAATCACTGATTCACTCCCTGGAAAGTTGGAAACAAGGTGTAGTTAGAAGCCACTCATCTCTGTCTCAAATACCCCTCTAGGAAACTTGCATCCAAACAACATGGCCCATTTGAAATCTCTCAGGTACTATCTCCCCTTGTTTACAAACTCCAACTCCCTCCTACATGGAAGATACATAATGTGTTCCACACTTCTTTGTTATCTTCTTATCACTCCACAGAATCTTATGGACCCACCTTCTCTCTTCCACCACCTGATGTCATAGATAATGAGGAAAAATATGAAGTAGAAGTAATCCTTTCCCACAAAGGTACCACCAATCGCAGATTGTACCTGACAGCCTGGAAAGGCTATCCCTCCTCCGAAAACACTTGGGAACCTGAATCCAATCTCCATCACTCTGCCTCAATCCTCTCATCTTATAAACAACAACATTCCCTTTGAATTAGGTAGTGCTTTCTGTTGACAGTCTCTTTGTGAATATCTCCAGATAGCTCTACATCAAACTTCAGAAAATATGTCCTTCTTGTTGTTGACCATTGCCTCGTCCTCTCTCTCTACCCCTTTCTCCCCTTTGAGGAAACAACATGTATACACATCCTACTTACTGGAACATGGGATGCATTTGCTCTTTGCCGCCATCCTAGAAATCCCCCAACTCCTCCTTGCCATTAAGGAAAACCCTCTCTTTGAAGGTAACACCATCTCTCAAGACCTCATTCATCTCTTTCATGGCATTGCTCGCACTCAATATCTACTAAACACTGAACCTCATTCTCCCCCTCTCCATTTTGCAGTCGATGAGCTTCCTCACTATGTGATTGCAGCAGTTTTCAAAATGATGTGGAAAATGCAACTGAAATTTCGAGCCTTAGGGATAGCCAGAGCAGGACCCTGGATGCACATCAGCCAATTTGACTGCGTGACTAGTGCACTAATGCCCTCACTGCCTCGGTCACCATTGACTCACCAACTCGCAATTCAAAAGAATACTCTTTCACAGTTGCTTTCACAGTCTACTTTTCCCTCAAGAAAGAAGGGAAGGGCAAGTTGTCTACCATGAAGGAGAAGAAGGCCATCAAAACAAAGGAACTCGTTTTTACTGTCAATGACAGCAACTATATTGAATTTTTGCAGAGTATACTTGACAAGCATGGGCAAGCTCAGTACAAAGTCTCTGAAGGAAGTGCTTTCCATTCAAGTTCGTGCCACCAAAAGCAAAAAGGTAATTTAGTTCATTTTTCTCATTGTTAGTATGCTGACTATCACTCTACTCTACCTATAATCAGTCAGTGTGTGAACAATGCAATGACATTGATAATGAAGCTGACTACTAGGAAATGGTAAAGAAGCTCCACAGTGCCAACCCTCAACTATGTCATATGAGATAATGCCATCAAGCATAATAATTGGAAGAATGGAGTAGCACACTCCTTGTACAAAACATCATCTTGCATGACAGCACCGCCCTTTGAGTGAGCAACCACACATACAAGTAGATGTACGCTTGTCCCTGGTGGCTTCATCTGCCGCAATATGATTCATGTAGAGTGCCTGTTTCTCATCATTCCGCTCAGCCACAGAGAATGAAACAACTTTCCGGGTGATATGAAGGTGCTGGAGTGTTTGTTGAAGGGTAGGGAGAGTAGCATACACATAACATTTGTCCCATAGTTCATGTTGAAGCTCATCGAGGTAGATGGTGTTCCAGTGCAGAACTGTAGCATAAATAAAGGTAGTATCTACTGTGCTGAGGATGCGGCGGCATCCAACAACACAAGAGTACTTGTGAGGGTTGTAAATGACACCAAATCATTCATAGAGGTCAAGGGTCTCATAGACAAGAGTTTTCCCGACACCTAGAAGACTGCAAATACATTTGACACTATAGCACTTTGAATGAAGTGCTGGAATGTTCAACTTTATGTTGTTGGACATGCTGTGTGGTGGCATGTGCTGAGGATGCGCTGGAAAAGCCTGCTGTGTTGCCAGTGCTGTTGCTTACTCAGGTGAGCTCAGGGTCCCACTCTGGTGATTCCTGAGGCTCAAAATTTCAATCATGTTTTCTGTGTCATTTTGAAAACTGCTGTAACATCCTATTTATCCATGGCTTTGGAACCTTCATCAAAGATATCCCTCCTCATACTCTCTACCCTATCTTTCACTGAATCTTCCTATCTCTCCCCCAGGAACAGCATGACACATACCTTTTATGTGTTGAACAATTTCTTCTTGCACAACCTTGCCCTCATAACAACCCCCTTCCCATTCCTCCTCCTGCTTTTGCCCTCCGACTCTCCTCTCTCATCCCCACAAATACCCCTACTGAGATGAACTCAGACCCTGAGGATTACTCCAATGACTTGGATGATAGCTCCAAGGAGCATATCATGCACAACCCAGTGCCCAATCCCATCCCCATCCCCACCAGGAATACCCAACAGATCTCCCTACCCAATGGGACCAGTGTGTTATCCTCCCCCACCCGCGTCATTCGTCAATCATTTCATCTTGACATCATCCCTCCTGCCTCCACCAACACCATTTGCTTTCAATGCCACCACCTTGGTCACTATCGTGAGAACTGCTCTGAGTATGTCTGTCCCCACTGTGAGACCACAGCTCTGGATCACCCATCTCATTCCTGTCTTACTCTCCACTGCGACTATTGCTCTAACTGGGGATACACTGATCTCCACTGCCCCCATCGCAACTGTGGACATTGTCATCAACCAGGGCACATCATCAATAACTGTGTGTTTGACTGCCTTTCACCCTCTCAGCAGATGGCAATCTATGAAAGACGTCACCACCCAAATCATTTCTCCCTGGCGAGCAATGCAGGCTTCCATATCCCAGAACACTTTTCCATGGCATTGCAGGGGCTTGGTGATTGAGCCTGGAGCTCAATTGTACAACAGTGGGGGTAATATTACAGTTTTTCTCCTTCATCCTCGAATCCTTCTTCTTTCTTTCTACACTCAAATGTGGACTTGGAGAGAAACCCTCTCCCATGCTAATCATAGCACCATTCTCATCACCGGACCGACTGCTTTCTTCTTTATGCAGCTCTTTTCTAAACTGGTTGACTCTTATCTCCTTATCGTCTTATCTTTCTACCTCCGGACCATATTATCTCCTATCATCGTTTCTATCACAATGATAACATTCCCCAATCTTTCATCACATTCCATGTAGTCCAATTCCCTTCTATTCGTCTCACACTGTCTCCTGTATAAATAGTGTGGATACACTTGTACTTTTCCATTCTTGATCTGCACAATACAAGCATATTATCTAGTCTCATCCCAGGAAGCTATCAATTGAAACCCTTGAGTAAAACCCCTTCGAGATTCTCTCAGTCATTGGTCTCTTCATGAGTATCACCTGAAGAGTCCTCTCCCTCGAGTCCAAGACCATTGTGTACACTTAGTATAATATAGTCGTGCTTCAAAGGGCCGAGCAGTTACTCACCAGTCTGTCCCATCCAGCAAGATATCAATTGCCTGGATCCCACTATATGATTCATTGTGTGCTTGGACCTCAATCACTTTTTCGTGGCTGTTCACATCCATACAGTCACCTGGCCACACTCTGTCCTGCCCATGATCCACTTTCCATCTGGTGATGCCATGATGTTGTAGATATTACTCCTTGCATTCATTGGCATCCCCACCTCCTTTGAATCTTCCACTTGCCAACATCATAGCTTTTTTTTGACACTGCTGCTCATGAAGTGCTTTCCATCAGGGAGGAATGCAACTGAATATATCATGCCTTGACCATTGATTTGATCACTTTTGCTTCCTTTTAGTGAATGCCACTGGAGGAAGGATGGTTTTCACTCAACTCTTGGTTCCCATCAGCACTGTTCTTGCAATTGTTCCACCCACTACTCACCATTTCTTGACTGCCCATCCATTTTGTAAGACTTGCTTGGCAAGATGTTAGAACGATGGCAAGAAGGATGTACAGGTGTCTACTTATTGTATGCCATTGTCACCTGTTATACATGTTCCAAGGCTTCTAAACATTAGTTCATATAATCATCTCTGTGGACCCAAATTGTGGCCTAAGCAAGGTGAGACATGAGCTGCACACATAGGATTTAGTCTATGTGTGAGAAGTGAAGTGGTGCATTTTTCTTGCTCTTGTCCACTTCAACACCATCCCTGGCCTGTTTTGCTGCCTCACAGCTATTCTCATTAGCCTAGTTGTTCTTTTCACATATTCCACTTGTTAACTCATTCCTTCATGCCCCCAGAGCCTTGAGGTAGCTCCTTGTCAACAATTTCATTGTCATACACAAATGATGTGGGTGGACAATCTTGAGCTTACAGTATTTTATAAGTGGAAACTGGTGCATAAAATCCTTTACTTTACCTCCCACCCATCTTGACTTCAACTAGCAGTCAC
>QGOI01017196.1:0-12900 GCA_003313885.1 Boletus sp. MG55 | reverse complement strand
CTGTTTGGCGAGCTCTAAAAACTACACTATCCCTTTTTCGTCGGTCAGAAACTGGTCAGAAACCTCGGCTAACCCGGTTCCAAGTATGATACTAGGGCATATGATAACAGCCGTCTCTGAGAGTGTGAGGGGATTAAGGTTGTGCTGGGTTTCAATTTGTTCACAACCACTCGGAATTTACCATATGCCCTAGTATGTCGCCCCTCACACGAACAGAGACGGTGCGTAGGAGCCTGAATCCATGTTTCAAGGCAACTCTCACCATATATAGGCCAAAACTCAGGGTAAGATATCATTTGATAGGTGGGTTTTAATCTGTCCGTCGGACTATAAGCCCACGCTAAATCACCGATTTACCGGATGTGACTGTGATTTTGCTGTGATCTCCGTGCGTGGGAACAGCCGTGCATCAACTGAGTCACTGCAACGGGGCGTAGCGTAGGCTTATCTTGGTCTGGTGGCGCATTGCCTAACGCCACCGTGACCGGCCATCCTTTCAAATCTGACTCGAATAGAGTCGACGAGCGGTACGCTGATGCGCAGCATGCTTGCCATGATATTTATGTACATGGGCATGGCACACACTACCACACTTAACTGGTATTCGTCCCGCCAAGTCGCGCAAAATGGAACACAGCACTTTGCCCCCATACACACCGTCTCCTCCCTCACCGCGATATTCGAATGAGCTCTGGCCAGGAGAGCAAACTGTTGAATTCACTCATCGTGCTTCCTCGCGACCTCCTTCCGGGGTGTATCGTAGAATAACAGACCACCTTACCATTATTCTTAGAAACCAACTTCCCGGCAGTGTATACCCTATATATGGTCGGGGCGGGGTCATACAAGGAGATGTGATACTCGGTAACATAGCTGATTTAACGTCCGTGATATTGAAGGTGAACGTCGTTCTATGCATATTTGCAGTCGGGTTGCTTATGACGTCTCAGCTCGAAGGCCACTTTCTTCTTCATGCTTCTGCGGTTCCTGTTTCAAGTCTCTTTCTTTCTAAGACCTACGTATTGTGGAGTGCATCTGGTGGACAGCGTTGTCCTCGGGCCATCCCGTTTGCGGTTGTCCTGCCGCTCACCTTCGAAGATGGCGGTCAAGCGCGGGCCTTGCCGCCGACCTTAGAGAGTACTGAACCTCATGCGGTTTGCTCGTACTCGCTGAAAATCGAAATGTCACGTCCACGGCAGTTCCTAACATTTTTAAAAGGCAATGAAGCGTAAGTACTGTGCTTATGCGACCTGCTAGTGGGACTCCGTTTATGGTTCCTATTTAGCATCAAGGTGCCCTTCGTGTACCGCCCGCGAAGTCGACCGTATCTCCCTATGCTTCCTAGCGATTTACCATTTATGTCTACCGTGAAATCCTCACCTGAAGAATGGCGTGAAGTTATATATACCCTACCAATGACACAGGGTTCGGGGTTGGCACATGCCGAATGTCTGGTGAGTCATGCTGATGCCAGTGTGTTGCAACAAATCGTGCTGAAATGCATAAAACGCCCCCAGCTATTCATTCCCTCTGTGCAGACCTATGCTTTCTCAGATACAATCCCATTCCATCTACAGATTCGTGGTAGTCCAGCGTCGCTTATCCCATTCCTCGAGCAAGGCCGAGACGGTTGTCAGGATCCTACTGACCAACGGAATTGGGGAGTACTCATCAGAGTATATTTACTCCGACAAACCAGCGTCAAAATACACGGGCAATCTGCCACGGCATGCCGCAACCTCGGTGAGGGAAAAATGGAACCTTCACAATCCTTACCTTCAAAAAATTACACGTTTCTACGGCATCCCCTCGGGAAAGGCTTGGACTCTCTAGATTGGGACGGGGTACTTAGATGCCGCGAAGATGTCAACGTTCCCGGTTTCTTCACTGACCAGTTTTGTGTCAAGGTATGATTATCCCTTCCGGATCTCATGGATCGTATATCAACCTTTCTTTGACACAGGACTCTATCGTTCTGTCGATCACTCCTCGACAACCACTCAAGTCACCATTGCTGGGTGTAACACATTCCTGCCCGATACGGCTCGTGACAGATCCTTGGTCAAACGATACCGTAATTTAGCGAATGAGTATGGGATGGTCGATCTAGCAGTACATTGTGACGATACTTCTCCTATCGATCCAGCCTACTGTAAGCCCAGTCAACTTCGCTCCTACTATCGGATACTGACTCGTCCAGTCTACTGGTGTCGCCCGAGGTGCCCATCCCATGTCTTCCATTTTCCACTACAACACGCTGTATCCGTTGATGGACCTCTCCAGAAGCTTCTTACCGAACTGATAGCTGCAACTGCTCGGGTCCCCTGAACCCGAAAGTGCCATGGCTCCCGTTTTGCGGATTAGCAACCCTCCTTCGGGGTCTAGTTCCGTGTATTGCTTCTCTCTAGGGAAGAAGGGGTAATACAGTTAATTTAATCCTATCCTTGCAGTCTACATTTGTAATTACACCGAGTTGTACTAATAAACAGCCCAAAAATAGCAGCGCGGACAGAGCTGTGTAATACTGTATACTAGGTTTCACCTGCACGATTTGCAGGTAACAAGCAGTTACAAGTCAGACAGGCTGTTCCCTGTTCGCGTCATCTGACCATGCATACACTACTGGGCCCATTGATTTGGTCCTGCATTAATGATGACTCTTCGGGCTTGAACATAATCTCGCCAAACCCAAATCTCGTTACATACATAGATCTAAACACACCATGTTGTCCAAGTTCAGCCACGCGAGATACGGAGTAACTTACAAACCTTCAGATCTATGTAAACAGGCCAAGGTTCTATTTTTACTGTCAAAACTTGCGGACAGAGCTGCTCAAGAAACGCACCCCATAACCCACTACCCGAGGTAGTGGGATAACAACTAGTCTGTTCCTTCGAGGTGAGTTAAATTGGGCGGTGAAAAATACTCTGTTACTACCACTCAGAGGGAATCTCCTCTAATCTCCCATACTAGGCAAACCAAGAACCATAGAAAGATAGTCGCATCTTCTCCAGCGTCCCCAGACACAAGGACGTAGTGAGTCTAGTGCCAGTCAGAATAAACTTGAAACTAACTGGAGGCCTCGAACAGGGGAGTGTGTTTTCGAGTGAGCTGGCAGAACACTTGAGCTGATTGGTATTTACAATCCTTTCTGCCGTGACAGATTGCATGACACGGCTGCTCTAGTAACCACCATCTCAGGGTGACTACACATTTGCATTGTGTGGGATCTCGACTCCCGGAAAAATTGTTTGAATTTCAGGCTGGTTGTCTGTTCAAGTTGGCACTCACCCCGTCCAGATTCCACGTCGTCTTCGCTACTAGTTAAACGTTGAACGCTGAACCCCGTTTATGTCATTAATATGATCGCCGACTCCCCACCAGGTAACGGCGTCCTGAACTTGAAACTGAAGGGTACGACACCTCGATCGTTTGGCCAGCCTGCCCCGTTTAGTCCGCCACGTTTTAGCCCGAGGCTCTGGAAAGCTTTACCAACGACTTACCAAGTTGGACTCTACTCTGGGATCTAGATACTCGTTACTTCAAGTTGTATCGGGCTGGTCGCAACTTGTCTCTACGGGGTAATTAGCGAGAGCGTTTGAGAATTGACAGTGTCCCGTCAAAGCCTGATAATCGATCGGTTTTTTCCGCTCCGAGTATCAGCTGTAGACTACTGAGTACTGAGATGAGTCACTTGTAACCACAACTACCGAAGATCCAAGTTTCGCCAGCCTGTCAAACTTTCGCGCGAGACTCGCACGGGTTCCAACCATACCAGTGCTGTCAGTCCAGCCTGGTCCCACCACGTTGATTTGGCCATCCGATACGGGACCACTGGATAACAGCCAGTGTCAGACTACTCATAGATCTGACTGCCAACGTTCTCTGATTACGGTGGTTCCACTTTGTATAATATGGATCAAAATCTCAATGTCTACCCCAAGTCTACCCGAACAAAGTTTGGGTGCCACACGCTGTTTACTCTGTGGTACCGGACACAGCATCGTCGATTCGTCGATACACCGCTTGCCTAGTACATATCCAGTGGCATCATTTTGCTGTGGACACGTTTCGGAACTGCCACTTGATAATCTCAGGCATCGCCTGGTCCCTGACCACACGACACCGCAGGTTACCATGTTCGAAGGGGTCGCCGATTTGTCAAAATGCTGCGTGTTACTTACTCGGAGATTGGAGTGTTGTAGGCTGTTCCTCATATATACTCCGAGCCTGGCCACGAGACTCATCACCCACTCGAGTCTTGATTGCTGCGGTCCCTTCCTTGCCCTGTTCCACTATGGAAATCTTCACCGATATAGACCTTCCAGATTATTCACCGTCTATCCCACCTGACTACTCTTCGACGCCGCTACCCGGGGAGCAATGCATTCAATGGACACCGAAGCGGACAGCTCACTACCGCGAAAATTGTGCCTTCACATACGAAGAGCATGGCATGTCCCTCACGTTGCGAGGTTGTCGGGAGGAGGATGGGATACCTACCTTTGGGTTATGTAGCACTGTACATGGTGAGTTTGCACCAGCAGACAGGAAAAAAATAGTGTCTGTATCAGTCAAGGTTCGTATCACGACTCTCCCTTGCTCACCCCTTTGATCTTGCCGCAGTTAGAAGCACAAGTTCGGGTGAAAGCGAAATCGGGAATATTACTCCAAACTCTTTTCTCCAAAAAGCGCCTGCTGTGGCAGAGAGACGACTCGGCCAATGACGTGTGTCCCAGCCTGTTGCCTGTTTCCTTATCCTTCCCTTCCGCATATCTGGACAAACGTCATGGTCGCCCACATCGTCTTCCGCCTTCCATGTCCATCAGGGATCCATGTAAAGTGGCTATTGTACACACCCTGGATGTTGTAGTCCGGAAAGCCACATTTCCAATTTTCTCCCGAACCAAGTCAGTGAAGCCCATGTGTAATTGAGGATTTTGAGCTCATACCAAATCATGCAGGGAGGTGTGCCTGTCCGCGCATTTACGCTATAGTCCTCGGGTTCGTCCACCCAGGCCGTCACCCCACTCTTTCTCTTCCATGAAAATCTGTCCAGAAGATTGGCAAGAAGAGATATGGGGAATGAGCAAAGCACCCTCAAGTGAAGATGGGCAGCCACTTGTCGCCCAGTGCCATGTGAGCCATACAGTGCGAGTCCCTTGATCAGTAGTTAACCTCTCCCTGCAAGCTCTTCGTGCCTTCAGTTCGGGTATTCTCGTCATCCGAGACTGTACCATTTCATATATCATTCTGCTCTTCAACATCATTTCTGGGTAGCATCGCCGGACATGTGGCACACAGAGATATTTGCCTCGAGAAACCCATTCATGTATTCCTTCTACGACGGACGACAGTGTTGATGAGGGTTTGGAAAAATATTCAAGAAGAAGTCCTCGGTATTGGGAGGATCTTCCCCAACCCCATAACAGCTATCGAGCCTATCTCAGACAACGCGGCTACCTTGAGCTGGGACGGTGAAATTCATTGCGAGCGGCCGATTGAATACTCTAGTTTTACTACTCCCGTGGTGGAAGTCAGGGTGAGTCTTGTCTACGTACTGCAGAACCTGGTAATTCGAACACTTGTGTCAGGATTTTTTGGTGATTTCATTGCTCGCACCCCCTGGCCCGCTGAAATCCATTCCTCCACAACTTTATCAGGCATTTCCCATTCGTCTGGTCACACACCCTTGGGTCGACAGATCCTGAATATTATATACCATTGCGTTACTTATTTAAGAATTAATTAAGCAGTATATGAGGTTTCACTCAGCATTCTATGTTTATTGCAGTAGCAAGCGTATATTTCTTTAATGTATCCAGAAAGTTGGGTAATTAGAGTAATTCTTTGTACCAGACTCAGCTGTGCTACATGGTGCCAACCTTCGAACAAAACAGAGATTCAGACGAGCCTTGAGCGCTAGCGCTGAGCCCATGATGGATGGCATTGATGGTGTACTGGAATAATCATCAGATTCAACTTCAAGTTGAATTACTCGATTCAATAAGTCTGTAGCAGCTTGACCGACTCCCTCCGGTCACCGGGCCTGCGCAGGGATATTGTACGCGCAGCATTGAGGCCCTGCTCTGACGACCGCGCCAGTACTTGGAGCTCGAACTTATTGCAAGATGGCAACTGCCGGTAGTACCGGCATAGCCTGCGGATCGGCAGTATAAACGCCGGCCGTGAAACCGCCAGTGATTATCATAACCATCAATGGCTATCTCGGAGAGTGTCTACTCCCTCACCCACTCCCATAAGACACTCACTGCCACGTTTGCCGCTGCGACTGGAACAGATCATGATGCGTCTCCTGGCCATTTAGTCAAGACTCTTTATGATGATGAGCATCCCAACAAACACCACAGTCTTGCTGGAAGTGGCCATCTAGAGGCGTTCAAAGGAATTTTCCACCACACGGGGAAGAAGGATGTAGAGCGTATTCAAGCGATCGAGCCGACTCAAGAAGATCTAGACCTAGCTGCTCAGTGTGGCAATTTCGGTTCGCGACCCAGCGATCTGTTTCTGAAGGTCAGTACGATATCGCGTTATTTGTCGTGGCGGCACTACATCTGTGGGTTTAGATATACGTCGATGTTCTGGCCACACTAGAAAACGATCCTTGGGCTGGTGTCGTATCCCCACCCCTTTTGGGCTCCAGAGGAGTCGTGAACTTGTCTATAATAGCCCTGTAGGTTTTTAATTTGAGGCGACACCTGATACGAAGCCTAACGTGTTTTCAGGATACCAGACATCATGCAACACTATTACGATTGCATCGTCAACGCAGAGCACGAAGTCTTTCTCGCTACAAACTATTGGGAGGCATCCAAGGCATCCAAATTCGTCTGCGATGCCTTCAAAGAGCTATCGAAACGAGCAGAGAAACGGGGAAAGAAAGTTGTTGTAAAGATGATTTACGACCGCGCGAATTTGAAGATGCTCAAAGAGAGCCACGTTCTTGTCGAAGAGGAAGAATGGTTAAGTGATGAAGTTAAATTACCAAGGAGGAGTGAGATGCCATGGCTTGATTTCGAGCTCGTGAATTTTCACCAGTGAGTTGACACCTTAGATCAAGGGTTTTGACCGTATATTTCACACATTTGTCCAAGACCTTTGCTAGGAACCTTCCACTGTAAATTCATGATAGTCGACCGAAAAGTGGCGCTGGTGAACTCGAATAATATCCAAGATCGTGCAAACATGGAGATGATGGTACACCTTGAGGGTCCTATCGTGGATGGTTTCTACGACATGGCCCTCATTAGCTGGTTTCGGCCGATGCACCCGAGGTTACCTTTGTTGAATCGTCCATTCGAAAAAACCGAGGGTGGCTACAAATTTGGAATGCACAATGAATATGCATCAATACATCTCCTCGACGGAAAGAAAGGCGCAGAACTTCACCACAAGTTGACGAATGAAGAAATCCCCTCTGATGCAACGTCAGATGGCAAGGTTTTCATCTCGGGGAGGTATCAGACAATTACCGAACATCTGAGTTGGTCTCTGTTTACATCGACACGACTGCGAAGGTTGATGTCCTTGATTCTAGACGCAGATAATCAACCTGACACGCATGGGACCATTGAAAACCAACAGCCTGGATCCCCTGATGATGAATACCTACCTCACATCTTCCACGCGTCACACGAGGAATGTCCCATGGTTCTCTTGAACCGTGCGCCGTACGGAAAATTCGGAAATCCGGATAGCGCAATACTCAATGCTCAAGACGCTGCCTGGCTTGCGGGACTGAAGTACGCGAAGAAGAATGTATTCATACAATCACCGACCTTTAACGCGGCGCCCGTGGTAGAAGGTGTCTTGAATGCCGTGCGTCGTGGAATCGAGTGCACGCTATACATAGATGTTGGATACAATGACGGGGGAGAAGTATTGCCTGGACAAGGTGGGATCAACGAGGAAGTCTCGAAACGGATGTTTGCACAGCTGAACGAGGATGAGAAGGAGAGACTCAGATACTATTGGTATACCGGTGAGCTTCACCGCCGTCAGATGATCACATTGGCGTTAGACTCCAATGATTTCACCACAGGAAAAGACCAGATGAAACCAATCAACGCGTCTGCACAGAAACGGAACTGCCACGTATGTGTCCCATTGATGTCGTGCTGTGTTGCATATCTGGAGCTTGCGTTCAAGGTCAAATTGATGATCATCGACGATGCTGTGGGCATCGCCGGGAACGGAAACCAGGGTGGGTTTCGTTGTTGATGCGCGAATTTGTTGAACATGGTCTAACATAAACATCCGCCAGATACACAGTCTTGGTATCACAGCCAGGAAGTGAACGTGATGATTGATAATCCAGCCGTCTGTAAAGACTGGCGGGATACAATCAGGAGAGTGCAGAACACGCACCTTCATGAGTTGCAGAAGGATGGGATATACCTCGACCAGGATGGAAATCCGCTGACGGATTCGACGGGAGTTGGCAGTGGGATGAAAGGGATTATTAAAGGTGTACAGGGATCGATTGCTCGAGCGCGTGGCAAGGGTGGATTTTAGCCGGCCGGACATCCGTGTAGCCGCAATAGGAAATAGGAGCGCGCCTTGATTAGTCAGTGACGTTGCACCCATATGGTCTGGAGAACGGCACCGCAGGTATTCGTCCATCGGCATGGGAGAAACCGCGATACTCGCTCCAAATACTGACCTCAAGTACGGTGAAACTTCGTGGAGCAGGCCGAAACAGCCCTATCATGAGATTTTCCTGTCATTGCACCGCGCACGGGGACACAGTCGCGTTTCATTGTCCAACGTGGCCCATACGGTGATACGGCGAGCGGAGTGGGAAGCCAGTTTTAAGTATAGCCTAACGGACCATATGGTAGAAGAACACTACCGATCGCACGTTCACTGCTCGCCTCCCGGTGCACGTCTATTGCACCTTGTCAGTGCACTACCATGTCCCCGCCGCCGCCCCTTTCACCGACGTACACCGCGACACCGCAAACACACGAGTACCGGCTGGCGCTCAATCCTCGGTTGCGTCCCAACAGACCACCTCGCTTGTTTGTCAAACAGACGAAAAACGGCAATGTGAGTCTGAGATTGGCTGACCAGGACGACCGGATAGCGCTGCCCGTTTATGGTCTCAGCGCTTCCGTCCAAGGCACGGTAGAAATCGAAAAGACCGAGGGTATCACCAGCGTTGAAGTACAGGTGAGTCGATCATTCCTTCGATATGAGCGGAATGTTGACCGGCGCATCTTCAGGTTGAGGGCATCCTCAATCTGGAAGAAATAGCGGAGGGCGGAACGTCTACCCATAGGTTATTCTTGAACAGGAGCATGCTCTGGATCAAGGATAGGATCCAAGATGCACCCTGTCCTCGTTCGCTACGGTTCAACTTCGTGCTTCCCACGACATATTCCGATAGAGACGAGACGTTTGTACGTGACCAAGAAGGTTTCAGAGCACCATCAACCTTCACATGACACGCTAGCTTTTACCACCAAGCTTTGAAGCTCATCTCTCAGGGCTCCCGGGATTCCGGGCACATGTCAGCTACAGTGTGAGGGTGATTGTGGTCAAGCCCAATGACGTCTCCAATATGGTCAAATCCACTTTTTTCCGTAAAGATGATTGGTATGTCGGTGCGCGCATCGCGTGTCTGTTAAATCATCCTTCCTTTCACGCAGGACTGTCTCTACGCCGTTTTTGTATCTCCCTCGTACTCACCCATCCGTGCCGATACCTATTTCTCTCGTAGCGACCTCATTGAATAGTGGCTTTGCCGAAACGCTCCAATGGAAGTTGTTTTCTTCCAATGTTGCAACCAATCAACAAGAGATACGAGATGTGGTAGTCAAGGTTCGTTCGTCGGTATTTCATTTCACGCAGTCACGACATTATCGAGTTAGTTTTACATCCCCACAACACGAATATTCTGCGTTCGCCAACCCATCCCGTTTCATCTGTCGTTCCATTCCAACACCAAATCCTTACGTGCCTTTGCGCCACTCGCTCCTGTGGCTGGTCTGATCGCTCCGAAGAGACAGATCACACGGATCCAACTCATGCGACAAACATCGGTAGATGTTCGGTGAGCTTTGACCAATGAAATGATAAATTTTCGGTATTCTGATCTCGGTTCTAGCAATGCTATCATTTTTGGTACCAAAGCAGATATCTGGCGAGTAGATTGTATTGGTGAAGGTGCATTCAGAAATGCTGTACGTGTTGAAACTAGTGGCTGTTTGGTACATCATTCCGATGCTACATGAAGGGAACGGGACCTGGCTGGGTAGCATTCTCCGGTGACATCTTCATTTCCAATGAGGTCACAGTCGGGGGATTCAGAGCTAGTGGGTTCTCCGTACGGGTATGCTCATCTTGCTTGTGCGCAATCGTGGTCCCATTGAAATCAAACCACAGGACTATCTGGTGCTAGCTATGACACCTCCTGACCTTCCCAAATCACCCTTCAAGGAGCTCAGAATGGTTGTACCCATTCGACTAGTTACTGATCGTTGGAACGGTGATGTTGCAGGTTCTGGAGCACATGGTCCCCCATCCATAACCTCGTCTGAGGAACTCCTTGCAGCGCCTGAGCTACCCTATACCTCTTACAATATGCCCACTTCCCCAACGAATTGATTCTCAGTTCGTTACGTTTGTCGCAGCGAGATGCCCGGACATTGGATTCATCGGTTCCTTGGAACGCCCTTTGGATGCAGTCATGTCATTGACGACCCTTGCCATACGAGTAATCATATGTCACCGAACTTTGCCAGCTCGTTTATCCGATGATCTACTTGACGTCTGTACAGTGTAATGTCATTTCACATTGAACATTGCTGCTGGCACCGCCATCCTCTCGTGATGTCATATCACGTGGGCATCTCAGTATATATTCCTCCGTCCGATGTCAAGGTGAACACTGAGCAGTTCATCATGGCTAGCGAAACAATACCTTCACAAAACACCAGTGACGTCGTACCGCCCGCTGAGAAAAGCCAGCAGCGTGTACAAGCGCCGCCGTCTTCTGCCGCGGGCCCGCCGACTGAAATTGATACTTCTGTCCAACAGGGTATGTAACACGCACGAACGCCACGTTCTGCTTTCGAGCAGCTGAGCTTCCACCAGCTTCCACGCCTCAAGGTGATGGAAACAAAGTGCCTGCAGACCAGATCAAGAAGTCAACCGAGGTCAACAGAGACGACCCAAACACCGATGTTGTGGAACCGCCACCACACAGTCCGACATTCAAGGAGCAAGTATACGGTCAGTTTCTCCGTGTTGCATCCACCTTCAAGTTCTTTGACAGCTTCGGATTGGCTATACACCAGGTTATGCGAGGGTAAGGTTGCTCTGGTTACGTTGATCCTCCGGTTTGCTGATGTGCTTCTTTGCGTATGCTATGAAGGTGATCCGTGGCACAGTAAGTTGCGCTGTTGTTGTTTTGTCGAGGAAAGGCCTGATGGTCAACGCCACCAGGTGCTTGGTCAGCCCAACATCAAGGAACACGGAGCAGAGGTGCTTCGCGGAGAAAAGAGCATTCCCCTTCGCCGAGGCTCTCAATCTAGCAAGTAGGGGTGAGCCAGGTTATTATCTTGATTCTACACTGTACCATATTTTTTTTCCGAGTTTATTGGCTTGTAGCGTTGATTGTGTCCTTGAAGAAATTGAGTTTGAGCGCTCGAGAATTATGTTGCGTTGGGCGCCTATCACAATCTGAGATCTACTCCCTGTAAAGGCTAACTTCTAATTTAATTTGTTTCTTCGTTTGGTAAGGAACGGGCAAACGGACTCGGAGAGCTTCTCAAACTCATTACTCCGTTCAACGAGTTTCGGGGGGGTCTCTGTTGAGGCCTTGCAATACGGGACATGATCGGATACAGACAAGAATTACCTTGTATCATCCGCGTGAGTTGAAACGTTGACTGACAGTTGCTACAGCGGGGGCATTGCCAATTCAATTCACGGGAGCCTGAGTTACATTGAATACAGCTGTCGTTTCACGTCTGCGGTACCAGTACACGAAAGAGCCAGAGACATAATCCCACAGTGAACAGGTTCCGATGTGTACGAAATTGAGGCCTGCACAAACATTTTGCATGCAATCACCTTGGGGACGTACTAAATTTCGTGAGGAATAGGTGGGACACCATTAAGATCGAGGCCGAAATAAAGAAGATACACCACAGATTTGAAGCAGGATAGCTAAATCGAGCGTTGACGACTTCTGTTATGTAAGAAAAGCCTAACAGTCGATGCCACAAATTTTGTACGAAAAACCTAATATATGTTACGAAAGTTTCTACTAGACTTTACTAAAAAGTCTAGAGTCTCTCCTTGGAAATGACGCAAATTTAGAAAAAAAAGACCTGGTACAAAATCAGCAGACCCACGCTCTGAGTCAAGTGTCAGTTGCACCAGGTCGGTTAGGTGAGACCTGAAATGTTGTCCGTCGCAAGCCCCATCGACCCAGCGGTATGCAAGCAAACGTTATGCGGCGAAAAGATGATAGAACCGATGCGAATACCCGAGAGGCTCATCAACCCTGTCGTCCCTAGCTGCGAATTTGCACTCGCGGTATGTCACCATTCTCTGATTTGTGGAGTTGTTCTGGACGTCGGACCAGGAAACAAACATTGTACAAATCAGCGAGGATGGGATAAAGAAGGCTGCTGAATATGTACGTGTCTGCTCTTCTGCAGTGATCCCGTCAGAGATGCTGAGGGTGGAACACACCGCAAGATTTCACTCAGGATGTACCAGGAATCGTACAAACCACGGACATGGCGGACTCAGCCTCTGCACGTTTGTCCTCCGGAGCCATACTCTGCCTCAAACCCGCTCACGAAAGAGTGTCTCAACTGGATTTTCCTCATCTCCTCACTCAACTTCAGTTTCTGGTCGGAAAG
>QGOI01017145.1:0-27995 GCA_003313885.1 Boletus sp. MG55 | reverse complement strand
TTTGTAAACAAGGTAATATGTCCGAGAGGCGTCTGCGAAGCAGTCAGTGCCTCATTGCTTAGTCATATAGTGCTGAGATAGTCGAGGAGACCAGTAGCAAACCCTGTAGCCTTTTGCCAGCTGGCACTAAGGAGCCTATGGTAGGCTATCCTATACAACATTCAATTTCGTCAGGAATCTCAGTCCAGGTGGTTTTGCAGTGTTTGATTCAAGTCGGAGTCAGGATGAAACGCCCGATCGCGAGAAAGCAACGGAGAAACCAGTCTCCGTAAGTTAGTGCAAGCTGTGTACCAAGCTGAGTTTCAAGCCATTAATTGGTGCATTGACACTAACAGGAACATTGGCGACACCACGCCGGCCACCTATGTAGACAATTCCCTGACAGAACCTTACGAAAGATTTTACTTCCGGTGACTATGGGGACCGCCGCCGAAGGAAATCGCAATGACCTATAAAGTCTAGGAATAAGACTAGTCGATGCCAACGATCGATGATGGGCAACTTAGGCTAACGGTGTACAGGGTAGACGGGCAGTGTAGTAGCCAAGTTGGTTTGGTGGATTTAAGATGCCACGATCGTCAATTGAAAGGTACGCTGCTATGCACTTCTCGAGCTCGCCTACTGGTATGCAAACAGACATGACAGTTTCATCACAACAGATCTGGCGTCATGATGTTCGAAAATATATGATTTAATTGGTTCCGAGACGACAAGCCCCATATATACCGTGCTTTGCATCGAACTGAACGTTGAATGGCGATACCACGACTCATGCGCAGGACTCTGTTGATCGCCTTTTCAGGCATGGCAATGGCGCAGCTGTTGCAAGCGCCGTATGCCGTCCCAACTTTTTCTTCTCTTTCCAGCAGTTCTTGGCCCAATGACTCTGACTGGGCATCGTTGAATAACACAGTCGGTGGACGCCTTCACGCCCTCAGGCCGTGGGCAGCTGTTTGCTACACTTCTGACCCCCTCTATAACCCAGAGGAATGTCAATCGGTGCTGTCGGGATACAGAAACGACACGGAGGCATGTTTTTAAAATATTCAAGTGCACTGCGCACTCTGCTGCAATATTGACCCCAATCATTTCAGCGCGAAGCGGTTTCCGCGGCACTCCTGTGGCAGAACTGGGAGTCATGTAGTTATGACCAAGGCTGCTCTATGAACTATACCAACCCTCAACCAATTAGTGGTGCAATGTGCTATCAAGGATCGATTCCGCCCTACAGCGTATCGATTCTAGATGCTCAAGATGCGAGTATTGTCACCAAGTGGGCAACCGCGCATAACGTAAAACTCACTGTAAGGAACACAGGTTTGTTGACATTTTTCCGCTTGATATGGGTCTGAAGAGGACTAGGTCATGATTATCAAGGCCGTTCTGCTGCTCCATCCACTCTTCAGGTGAACACTCATCTGTTGGATAATCTCAGCTACATGCCAGAGTTTGTTCCCCAGGGCTCGGATGCTGCCCCTGTTCCGGCCTTGACAATGGGCGCTGGCGCGCAGATCTATAATAGTAAGCACATTAAAGCTTTTACATTGCAGTATCAAAACCGCGCATGGTATAGTTTACAATTACGCTACTGCCCAAAATTTTTCTCCGGTTATTGGAGCTTGTTTGACTGTTGGAGCTGGTGTGTAAACCTCTAAGCTTCTCAGCTTTGTCATTCACGCGCGAACTCAGCTGGAGGTTACCTCCAAGGAGGTGGACATGGTGTGTAAGCAAGACATCTTTTCCATTGCGCAAGGCACATTTTCCTGACAGTCGTGGCTCCTATATAGGTTAACACCTGCGTATGGACTCGCTGTAAGATACCACGTTTGTCCGTGGATCCGGTCAAGCTGACCCCTGGAAACAGGTAGACAGCGCACTTGAGTTCGAGGTCAGTTCGCTTGTACTGGATATTTCATCCGGTTAAACTATGTGAATGGCAGGTTGTCACCGCAAATGGGCAGATCAGAGTGGTGAATGAAGCTCAGAATTCTGACTTGTTTTGGGCTCTACGTGGAGGGGGCGCGGGCAGCTGGGGTATTGTCAGTGCGTACTAATGTATATCATCCCCGCGCTGTATTCTGATTCTTGTAGCCTCTGCCACTATTAGGGTATACCCTCCGGTTTCGATCGGAGCCTCTCTACTTGCCGTCCTACCCAACGCCTCCCAAAACGTGACTGCTCTTGGGATTGAATTTATTAGCTTTGTGGCCAAGTATCAGAACAGCTGGCTCAACATTGGTATCACAAGCAGTTTCATCCTGTTCCAGGACAAATACTTGCTTGTACGTCTTGTGATGATCTGTTCATCCGTCTGTCCACCAATCACTCTATACCATCAGTCTCTTTATTGGCCTACCAGCACCGCTGATCTCTCTGACCTCTACCCTTTCTTCGAAGATATCAAGAGTCTTTCGGCAAACTACACAGTGACCTCGAACGCGACGTCATCGCCGATGTTCCCCACGATCAGTGCCGCCATCGAACAGGAAGTTGGCCCATTCTTTGACACACTCAACCCCTACGGCGCCTCGAACCAGCTCGCCTCCCGCCTCGTTCCCCAATCTTACATCGACCCCTTTAACTTCTCGTCGATCACAACTGTTGCCGAGGCGATCTGGAACGGACTACAAATCCTCAATGAACCACTCGGGTCAAACGGAAATGGCCTGTTCAGTACTGTTCCTGCTCTCGTCTTGGGAGACATGCCCGCTGCGACGTCCAAGTTCGTAAACAAGACTGGCGCGAACCCGGGGCTGTACGCAGCTGGATGGCATGTCGTCTACGCTGCGTGAGTACTTGACTCTTTCCATAAATCGTCGACGTTGGCCCAATGTTCATCGACTCTCAGGCCATGGACGCTCGGGGCCAATCCCACGGCCAACTCGGAGGTCATGACGGCCATTCACGACGCTGTCGCGCCGTTGACCGCTTTGGGGATCAAGAGTAGCTACCAAAACGAAGGAGACGCGTTCGAAGCGGACTGGCAAGAAGGTACCATAACGGCCTTGAGTTGCTTCTTCTCGACACGACGTGCTTACTGTTTGTCAACTCCAGCATTCTTCGGTTACAAGTATGCAGAGCTGTCGTCCATAAAGCAGAAATATGATCCCCAAAACTGTGAGTCGCTACCTGGTTCGCTTTAAGAAGTGAGCACTAACGCATGGTGACAGTCTTCACATCATACAAGGTGAACAGTCCCCCTAATTGATGTTTCAATATATTGATGATGTTCTGCAGGGTATCGCTTCCGTGACAAATCTTCCCGCCTACCAGTGTTATACTAACAAAGAGAACGAGCTGCTCTAATAGGGGAAAATGGGTCCAAAACACACGCTAGTCGAGTCTGTTGCAAAGGTTTTCCCGAGAGGAGGCTACTACCTTGGCCGTAACTATTTAGTATAGCACAGTCTAAACCTTGAAGAAAGCCGAAGGAGCGGAATAGAGTCACTGTCATCGATATGACTATCTACGTTCTGGTAGCCTACTTAATGAGCATCACTCGATGACCATTTGCATCGAAGCGTCCCCCTCAACATGCTTCGCACCACTCGACGTTGGTTTACCTTCGACATTGGGGTGTGGTGTAATGGGTGGCAGCTGTTGTGGTGCCTGGTCAGGAGACTGTGCCGATGGTGGTGAAGGCGCGCGCTGCGCAGCTTGCTTCTTTGATCGCGCTGAGGGGTTAAAGAAGCCACATTTCGGACAAACGTATTCTGTTCAGATGATGTCAACAAAAGTACGACGCAACCATATAAGTGAACTGACGCGTATCCTCCCATACGTTTGCATTAACAAGACCGTTGTGAGTGAAACATTTCTGACAGATAAGTGCATAGCGTGAAGCAGCGACAGTCGCAGATTGTTCGTCATCAACACCCAGGATCGCATCCGCAAGCTTGTCATACCAGTGTTTGCGCGCTGCTTGGATAGGTTGGGGAGTTGCTAAACGGGCTAGGGTGTCAGCGCAGCGAGTGACTGAAGGATGGCAGCACACACGGGAAAGTTGCAACATCGGATCTCGAACCTGTCCATTGGGTGTTTGCAAAAGTTGCTGCTGAGGAGGCAGGGGAGGTGGTTGTGGTGCAAGTGGGGTCTGAGGCAAGGAAGGAGGGGGAACGTGCCGCCTTCGCAGGGGGGTGGCCCCTGAACTAAGCGGTGACTGTTCGTCGTACTTCTCAATGAGACTTCGCGTATTGTAGTAGTTGGTTTTCTGCTTGATCTCTTCTACCTTGTTACGTTGCTTCTTGAGTACCTCCTTGAGCGTCTTCTCTGAATAGAGGAATTAGCGCGACCGGTAGAGACGATTAAACAATGATGACGGACGAACCTTCGCGGTTACCTTTCCACGAGTACCATATCTGCATCATTCTCCGCGCAAACAAGATTCTGCAAGATCAGAGGGTGAGTCTGCCACTAAGTGAAGGATGTCCACCATGCCACGTACAAAATAGGTCCAACGACCATCCCTGCCGTCACGAACTTCGACTCGTGCCACGTCAATGGCAACGTCCGTGTATACCATAGACTGACGTAGGTAAACCAGAGAAAAAACGTCCCAAGTGTGAACTGCAGCGTTGTGCGTCGTTCGCGCAGGCGGATCTCAGCGAGACGCGTCTGACGCTTCTGCACGTCTGCTGCGAGTCCAGAGAGGATTGTTTCATAATCTTCAGGTTTTCCCTGTTAAATGCGTTGTTTCTGAGTTCAGAAACTTAAGATAAGTTGTAATTGCTGACCTTTCGAAACCAGCGCGAGAGGAAGGACATGGCAGGATTTAAGGAGAGATGAGCAACGTCAGGATGTGACGAATTTGGATGTATAAAGTCGACACAGCCACCACGAGACGTACTATCCTTCTACCTCCGATATCAAAACCTCGAGCTAATCCGGATCCTAGGAACCAGGGGGAGAAAGAAAGAAAACAGCACTGCATGAAGCAGCACACCTAATCAGTGCTCAGTCACTCCATCCTTTGTGAACACTGCCAACCCGCGGTAAAGGGTCTCGGTTTGCAAGCGGGCCCAGCTAGCTTACACCGTATCCATATCCTTGAAACCTGTAGAAGACACTGCAGTATGCATCTGTAATTGTGTGGTCTCGTACATGGTCCATGTTGTTCACGAAGGTGCGTACATACTTGGCCAGATGATTAGCGAAAAACCTTTATCTGTAGGCTATGCTAATACATTGCCCCAGCACTCTAGGACCACAGAATTCAAATTATCCGTCAAATGACGTCGTTTCAATAGTTTCCTACCAAGATTTCGTGACACGAACTGTGAGCGCAAGTTCAGTATATGAATTCCACCCTGTTTGAACGATGGTGTATTACAGTATATCACGCATTGGTGATGACGATACATAAGTCCTAGTACCCAACAACAATATCTCAGTCATTTCATCGTGGAGAGCAGTTTGACGCCCACAAGATTCAAAAACCATTGTCGTGTATGAACAGTCCTAGCAGGCTGAGCACTGAAAAAGACGAAAGGTGTGATGCATTTACACTTGATACAACTAACAGTTTTTCTAGTAAACATTTCATCCATAGACACCGGACACTGGTTCAATGAGGACAAACAAATGTTCTAACATGCTCAATTCCACGTTGGGACAATTAGTTGAGATTAAAAGATGTTTTATCTTACTCTCGAAGGACTCCCATCGAAGTACGGACAATTTGGTTGCATTCTTCTTGCACTGCTGGGCGACTCCAAGATGTTTTTTACCTGATGACTCGGGTGTAATATCCTGGCATGGTCAGACAGTATACTGGTGGCAGCAGCGTACAACCGGGACCCTCACAAGTGCGGATAAGTGTGTGTAGTTCCATGTAAGATTAACGAGTACTTGAATGGCTACAACAAGCTGGACCTTGATATATATTGTGAGCACTGGAAGCAGGAGTGTTCTTGCCCATGATGACCGTGGGCGGTGACAACAGTGACATTGTACTGTTCTGCCTCGGTTGGAAATGGTGTCGCACTGCCCTTTGTTTTTTTTTGGCAAACCCACGCCGCAGGTATGGGTATGGGCACGGGTGGTCTAATGACGTACCCATAATCCGTTGCACTCCCTACATAACATTAAAGTCAAGACGACAACCAACCATCGATTAATAAATGTAACTCTCCAAACGAGCCACTTAGCAACCAAGTCAGCTTTAGCTGATGTGGTTAATGCTGGATCTGGCGTAGCACCAGTAACAACCTGTCTGCTTACTGACAAGGAATTTATGCATTACACCTTTGCAGTGGGTCAACGCGTCCGAAATTACTCACACATTGCAGATTACTCTCATGACTATCGGCTGCTTTCGCGTCAGTATCAACTATCAAGTCACCCATCATAAGTAAAAATGTACAGCTGATACTGAACAGTTGCGTGATTGCAAGCACAGTTGAGTTGAAGGAAAGTTAAGTGCCAACTATTTGCCCATCACTCACATCCGGATCCATGGACTTGCAGCACTGGGTGACTCCCGAGTGTTATGGTTGGCTGCGGGAGGACTTGGAAGAGGGTCTGCGCAACAAGGGGGGAGGAAGCTCGTGATGCTATAAGGGCTCAGGGGTATGTGGAGATAACTTATATAAAATTTTGAGTATGAGGGCCAGACGCAGGATATTTTGATCATGTTTGACAAAAAAAATGTGATACTTAGCGAATCAAGTTTAAGTTGAGCCGGGTCCGCCTTGTCAGGGAGTCCGCTGAACGGTTACAGGGCCCCACTGGCCTTCATTCAAACATGACTAGTTGACTAGTGATCAACAAGGACTCAATTCACGTCGATTCTTGGTCCACTAAATCTGGCTGGATTAGATAATCTTGCGATGCTTGATAAAAAATTGATACCAGGAGAGCACCGACTCATCGATCACTCATCTTGTCTTTCTTCGCTCTCCAGAGATGCCACCTTCAGCGTCAAAGCAGAAACGACTCGCAGAGAAAGCTGCAAAACAGGCAGTAAAGCAACATAATGAAATCGGAACGTCTACCTCGACGCCTACTGGATCAGTTATTGGCAGCGCCGCCGACACCCCGCTTACCAGTGTCTCCGCTGCAAACAGCACCGATGACCTGACTTCTATGGCAAAACTTCAAGTCGCAACAGAAAGGTGCGTGCTTTGTATAATTACGGGCTCTTCACTGAGCGTAACGTAGGAGTGCTGCTGGAGTGCTTGTCTCTGATCCAAAAGGTCGAGATATCAAAATCGATTCCTACACACTTTCCTTCCATGGTCGCTTGCTCATCGAGGGTGCGGAGATATCTCTCAACTATGGACAGCGGTACGGTCTGTTGGGCGAGAATGGATCTGGAAAGGTTCGTTTAGCTATCACTGTTGCATGGTGATCGTTCACGACATTATAGTCAACATTCCTTCAATCAATGGCGGAGCGCGACATTGAGATTCCTCCTCACATCGATATTTACCTCGTGAGGGGAGAAGCTGAACCATCCGAGGTGAATGCGCTCGATTTCATCATTGCCTCGGCAAGAGAGAAGGTTGCCAAACTCGAAAAGCGGATTGAAGACCTATCCGTCGCTGACGACGTGGACGAGGCAGCCCTCGATGCCGCATATGAAGAGCTCGAAGAGTTGGACCCGAGCACATTTGAAGTAAAGGCAGGGAGTATTCTCCACGGTCTAGGTTTCAGTCAAGCAATGATGCAGAAACCAACCAAGGATATGAGCGGTGGTTGGCGAATGAGAGTGGCGCTTGCCCGAGCTCTGTTCTTAAAACCGCATCTTCTGTTGCTTGATGAACCAACGAACCATCTCGATCTAGGTGCGGTCGTCTGGCTGGAGGCCTACCTGTCCACATATAACCACATCCTCGTTATCACGTCCCATTCGCAAGACTTCATGGACTCAGTATGTACGAATATCATGGACCTGACGATGAAGAAAAAGCTTGTGTACTACACGGGTAACTATTCGACCTACGTTCGCACGAAGAAGGAGAACGAGGTGAACCAGATGAAAGCGTATAACAAACAACAAGAGGAAATTGCCCACATCAAAAAGTAAGGCGGTATCCCATCGGAATATCTGATAACCTGCTGACAAGTCACAAACCCCAATCAGATTCATTGCATCAGCCGGTACATACGCCAACCTTGTGAAACAAGCCAAGTCAAAACAAAAGATTATCGACAAAATGGAAGCCGCAGGTCTCATAGAAAAGGTCGAAACCCCACGCCCCTTGCGCTTCCACTTTGAAGATATCCGCAAGCTCCCGCCTCCGATCATCGCCTTCAATGACGCTGCTTTCTCATACTCGGGAAAACGGGAAGACTACCTGTACGAGCATCTGTCATTCGGTATTGAGTAAGTCGTAAGCTGCCATCTGCATTGGGCCCGTCGCTCAGTTCACACTGTAATCTACAGCATGGATTCTCGTATCGCCATCCTTGGTGCAAATGGTGCAGGAAAATCTACCCTTCTCAGCCTTATTACCAGCGTGCTTCAACCGTGCGAGGGAACAATCTCGAAGCACGCCGGTTTGAAACTAGCGAAATATTCGCAACATTCCGCCGATCAACTTCCATATGACAAATCACCAATCGAGTACTTCCAAAACATCTTCGCCGAGAAATATCCTGAGAAGGACGCGCAGGTGAATTCACCCAGCCTCCCAGCTATACATTTATCTCACGCCGCTTCCCCGGTGCAGGCATGGCGGCAGCAGCTTGGCAGATTTGGTCTATCTGGCTCCCATCAAATTTCTCCTATCAGACAGCTGTCAGACGGTCTGCGGAATCGGTGAGAACACTGATCTCAGAGAGGGACTGAGTCGGAGCTGATCCATTAAACCAGTGTCGTATTCGCACAGCTAGCTATGGAGCATCCACACATACTTTTGCTGGGTACGTGGCATCGTTATCTCGGCAAGCAATAAGTAACGCCAACCGCCTGGGTCGGATAGACGAACCCACCAACCATTTGGATATGGGTTCTATTGATGCCTTGGCCCTTGCCATCAAAGAGTTTGAAGGTGGTGTCGTGATTGTTTCCCATGATTTCCGTGCGTATCGCGTGGACTCGTCGCCGACTCTTCGGTTTGCTTAACCCTTTCATGACCAGGTCTCATTTCGCAAGTCGCCGAAGATCTTTGGGAAGTCAAGGACAAAACTGTCCGCAATCTCACAAAGGAGGATATCACCATCATCGACTACAAGAAGAACCTCGTCCTGCAGAGTAAGTGTTTTCTCCGACGATTCCCACGCATGTACATCTGACATTCATCCGTAGGTCAAGCAGCGCTCGAGAAAGCGAAGCTCATCAGCAAGAATACCGTCAAGGGCAAGACATAATCGATCAACCAATCATTCTCCTGCAGCCCTGCAACCAAGCATCCACTCCCCGTATATCCTAGGCTCCACAGCCTCGCGACCTTGCCTTAGAATCGATTTTATACACGTTCATTGCCTACATATGTACATTTTCAGCATCCATGTAGCCTCAATCTCCTCTACAGATGGGCCACGATTAGTCCCCATACTGTGAACGGTGAGCTTGTGAAGTTGAGTCTGTTTCGTTGGGTGGATCGACCGGAAGATCTCGAACCTTGTTTGCACGAAAGCGAGGTGGGTTCTCCGAGGTCTGATGCGCACGACTTGAATGGAGAGACAACGCGCTCGCCATGAGGCGCTGTTCCAGTGATGAACCTAACTCAGTATCCGTGATGACAGAATCCCCAGAGCCAGTGGGCGGCATTGTCATATACATAGACATATTCCTCGATCCGTAAAACAGAGCACATCTCATCTTCGTTCGCAATCATCTCGGAAATGCGCAAACTATTGATCAGACGGCCTCACGTCGATCAAACCTACCGGGTTGATGCGCGGTAATGCGCAACGGCAAACGCTCCTGTCAGTGGTACATACCGGCTGTCCGAGGTTTCCGCTCGGAGGTGTCTCATTGTGATGAAATTGTTATAGTAATACGCCAGGCAGCGTAGTCACATTTTTAGAAACCCAGGCTGTTGCAGTTGGGGCCGTGCATTGATTCGGTGCACACGTCGGGTCTGCCGACCGTCTTCAGGGATGCTGACTGGGAACTAGATAAATTCCGATCGGAGGCAATGAACCGCGGCGCGTCATTGACACGCCTCACTGAGTACGCTGTGTAATAAATGGAGGGAGAGAGGACTCGGAGCAGCTGCTCTCTTACGGACTCCAACTACCAATTTGGAAGCGTCGCTCACGATGGGCATATTAAACATCAAGCAAGTGCAACGTGACTCGATGCTATCTTCCCCGTGCTCCTCGCAGAAAACGAGGCAAGAGTGCTTCGTAGTCAAATGTCCGGAGTCCGAGTCGCGCCCAACGTGAGACCGCGTATTTACCATACCCGAGCCAGGACATCCCCTTTAGATCAAGGTCAAAAACAATAACGACACTGCATAATTTGGCATGTCGTATAATATTATGCGTTTGATATTTGCACAACGACCCACCTCGCTTCTAGCTTCACTGCCAACAAACCTCAAATGGTGAGACACCCGGCTGATGGAAAGGGACAATGGAATTTCTGACATGGGAAGTGTCTGGTATCGTAACACAGCAATCGATTACGCACAACATAATGCAGGCGACGAGAAAATGCTGTACTGGATGCCCCACGTACTCGTGAGGGCATCAGTGTTATTCTCTAAAATATTGCTCAAATGAAGGATAGATCCTCACACGGGGACGGGCTGATGTGAACCGTACGGATATTGGGTTGGCGGTTGTCCTTGATACCCACTAGGCAATGGAAGCTGGACCTGTGGATCGCTAACAGGGTACGAGTTGTAATTGGGCTGCGGGGGAAGAGAGGCGTCTTTGGTAGTTGGGCTGGGAGAGTAGCCAGCATAGTTAACTTGTTGCTGAGGAGCGCCGGGAGATGGTGTGTAGTTATATGACTGGTTCTGGCCAGGAGGGATGGTGGAGAAACCCTGGGGAGGGGCTTGGTGCGGATAGGTGTTATAGTGCTGGGAAGGGGGACCTTGAGGGGGGACCTGCTGTGGATACGCAATGTACGGCTGGGTGGGGGGGACATTTTGGGGATACACGCCGTAATTCTGGTATTGTGCAGCAGGCGCTGCATTGAACTGAGCTTGAACCATTGGAACACCCGGGTTGACGGCAACGGGGGTACCGGTAGTGGCTTCCTTGACCGAAGTGGTCCAGATGCCTCTGCCACGGATGGCATTTATGATGGCGTATAGGAATATGACATCGTAGTATATGAACCCTAAGGACACAATGTGAATATATCAATGGACAGGCTTGAACAAGGGCCATACCGCAGAAGAAGTTTAAGAAGGCAAACGCTTCTACTACCGTGAATTCGTCGCAAATCTGATTGGCCGTAGGATCTGGTAAGATGGTTAGTTCACTTCGACAGTCCCGTGAAACGAGAACACTGGTTTACAATCATTATAAATACATCCAGCGGGGAAGTGGTATGCCTTTCCGGCGACCGTATCACTTGCAGTTCCTACCCACAGGATCCACAGAACAACTGCCATGTAATTCGTCCACGTCAGACAACTAAAAATCGATAACGGGACATTACGCACAGAACCAGATAAGTTCGAATAGAATCATAGAAGTGAAAACGCGGTGGCGAAGATTACCCAACACTAAGCTATTCGCATAGGAAGACAGCAAAGGAACGAAATGAAGGATTTCACTCACAACAGCGGGAGGGAGATGATCGTCAGACATGCTGTACCAAGCCCAAACGGAGCGAAGGACAAGGAGAGGTCCGTGTACCCAGTGACTAGGTACTCAATGTGGGCGCAAATGCCCAACACGACGAGCGAGGAGACTGTGATGAGTACTGGTAGTTCGGTTAGAGACCAGTCTCTTTTCGGGTGAACACCATTATGGACTCACTAAATATGAACAATCTGAACAAAGGAATGATAGCCATCTTCACTGGCTACAATTGCAGGTAAATGGTTGAGTATTGAAGGCGGGAGGAATGACCACTTGAGTTGCCGTCGTGTTTAATTTGAACAAGTAAATCGCTCTCAGGAAGCGGAGCAAGACAACACACTCGTTTTCGTAAACTGACATACTATGGCCCCAAATGTTGACATAAAAGAATGACAGAGTCCGAGTCTGCAAGATTTGATTTGGTTGAAAGTCAGGTTGTCATTGGAATTGGAACCTGCTAGACTCGGAAGTAAATAGCTTGATGCTTATCGTTGCCTTTACTTTCGAAAAGGCTCTAGGCTAGCCGGCCGTATCTGTAAACTTGACGACTCTACCACAAGCTAATTGAGAGCACTGAATCATTGAAGGGCAATTAGCAAACAAAGGAATTTAGGTCGTTCCTGTGCTAAAACCAAGTTACAGGCGCTTCACCACACTTTTCTTCAATGCTAATCCCTAACCTAGCCAGAAGGCCACAGAAGTGAGTCCGTGATACGGTTCTCAGATCTGAGGTGCGGTTACCATGCTCGCCGGCCATGAGGCTGCGCCTGTTTCTTTTTTTGGAACGACCCTTAATTCCCTTTTTCGCCGACCGGTCCTCCAATCACAGCTCTCGAATAACCCAAGAAAGTGTCATCGAGCGGTAACGTCATAGAGTGTCTTTGCAGATACTACTAGTCCTGGGAGTCACTGGCAGGGACTCAGTGGTCGTGACTTCCTGGTTCTCGGCTAAGCTTAGTCGCTCACTGGGTTGATCCAACTGCCAGCGGCCCGGATCTGCAGAGACACGTATGGACTCGTTATCGCTTGGCCGGGTGACCCCATTTGAGGACGGCTGAAGAACCAGAGAATTCGACGTCTGTTCCTACGCTATTCCTAATCAGAAGGGAACAACACTATTTTTGGTAGTCCACTTGCTGCCGGCACTGCCACCTGTCAAGATGATCCAAAGATCGCGGGTATAGCTGCCGAACTGAGCGTTTATGCAAACACATTGTCGGAAGCTGGAAACTGAGCAAATCGTCTCCACCGGTTATTGTTATCGCGCACGGACCTCTCAGCGGCACACCATAGATATCACCATTGTCCTCGCCCTTCCCAAGGATAGTGTCAGGACTGGCGAAGCTAGCTAAATATCATGATAGTGACAGTGGCAATATCCGCTTTGAAGGTTTAAATCTTAAAGATGAGTCATGGTGCGATGATCGGTCGTTTCAATGTGACAGAGAGATCAGAAATTCAGCCAATGCTGGCAAGAGCCCATCCGAGTCGGGAGTGGAGTCCATTCATTGTTGCCAAAACTTATCCGCTGACATCGGTCGCCAAATATTCCCTCAGTCGAAACTTGATGCGCAGCCGAACGCACTTTCGGCGATTGCCATTGTACTGATCTTGGTCGCCTGCTAAAACGTTTTGTTTTGTGTTTGGCCCATCTTCGTTGATTAGGAACATCGTGACGCGCTCAACCATCAGCCCTTGCGGAGAACTGCGAGAACACCTGCAACTCGGTTTTAGCGCAAGAATAACATTAAACTTCTTTTTTTTTTTGCTCGCCGTCCTCCAATGACAGCTCTCAATGGGCCTATGGCGGAGTCGTCAATTGCTATTAACGTTACATACCGCCTTTGCAGATGCAGGAGTGCAAGTGTTTCTCCACCTTTCTCGGCTTCGGCGAAGAAAGGAAGCCACGTTTTCTCAGGTTTGCACTACACGTGGTGTTGGGCGCAACCGCTCAAACCTTGGTCTTGGGACCATATGGCAAGCCCTCCCCCGACACATGCTTCGGAAAAATGTACATGCCTGGTACTATCTCGAATGTTGGAATGAAAGCGAGAATCACGTCAAGAGCGTCGTAAGGTCTCATCCTGTTTTTTTCGGACAATTGTCTGGGAGATAGGGGATAGCGAACCAACCTAGAGTCCTTCGCGAATAACCTCATCAAGATCAAAACACGACGCTCTTGAAATCTTGACGTCTACCACGCTTCTAACCGATGGCTGTTGTGTGTAAAGGCCCCTTGGACGTATGCGGTTTCACTCCTTGTCTTGGTCTACCGCCGACGATGAATCCTCATTCAATTCGTTGTTCCTTGCCCGGCTTCCCCTGGCCAAACTCGAATATCTCGCGCGTATCACCCCCACAACTGTCAATAGATACATATCGAAGATATCCACGCTCATACGGACTTCTATTTATTCGACGCTGCAACGTACTACCCTTGGTACTTGCCTCATGACGCAGCGCGCATGACGTGGGAGCGGACGGATGCGTTTCAATTCAACCCATTAGGTCTAGTGCCTCCTCAGCTTCCTCATCATACTATGAGAAACACAAAGAACCAGAAGGTTTCCTTACTTAGTAGGTTCGTCTCCAGGACACGATAGTGTCACAGCCCCACCGTTCGAAAGAGGCGGTTCTGAAGGATTGATATCAGATTGAGAGTTACAACCTACTGCCCCCAGGCTCGTTCCCCTCTGACCCCATTCAATTACCATAACTTTCGATTGAATTAGATCTAGTACCACATCCGGGCAGGGCCAGCCGAGTTTCAGGATCATCGCGTCTCACTCGGACACACGAAGTCGAATACCAACTAAATGTTTCGTTGTCTCCTTCATGCATACAAAACCTTGTCCTTGCAGTGCTTAAAGACACGTCACCACGTAACTTTACTCGTTCATTCTGATGGATCGGGTCTCCACTCCCACGCTTTTGAACCGCGACCGAGAAAACCCCCATGAAAAGGGTATAGAATGGCGCTCCCGAGCGAGAAAAATTTGGAATGAGGGTGTGAACTAAAAAGCGGCCATGCCTAAAACACGCGCCAAGCATGAAATGCATTATAAAAATTTCATGTCACGGCATGCCAGTGGGAGAGCTCTTTTGAATGGAAAGAAAACCGTTTCTTTTTGATGTAAGCTCTTCAGAGGAAGTAGTCTGCGGGTGGACGTTTGGCTGGAATCGACCGGACATCCTATGGGAGCGTGCGATCAGTACTAATTCAGGATTGACAGAAACGTCCGAAAATCTGATTACGCCATACGCGGTCAGCTAACCCCGCATATCGCCTTTGGGGTGTGGGCAAAAAACCCCGGATGTTTACATAAATATCTAAAAGGGATTTTGGGACTCACAGAGGGTGCATGCGAGAAAACTTTATATTCCTGAGCGAGGTGTTCATCCAGCTCAAGAATCGAAGCAACGTTACCACACCTAAAAATTGTGACAAGGAGAAAGCGTCATGACCGGAAATTGATCCTCAGATTGGCAAAGGCCGACATTCGCGTGTTCGTAAGTGCAAACCTGGTATAGACACTCACCGGTAACAATAGTTGGGAGCACTCCACACGGTCACGATTGTTCCGTCAAACATGAGTTTATAGCCTTCCATTGCAAGTTGATGGGCGCGCGCGATGAGGTCAATGGCATTGTTATGAGCAAACGTCTTGGTAATGTCAGCACCGAACAAGAACCCAGCGCCCCGCGGAGATAAACCCCATCCAGTAATGTCTGGATGTCGCGGCCCCGTCGAGCACATCAACTTTAGCAAGCTGGTGGCGACGCACGGCAAGAACACCTCACCATCTGGATCTGACCACAGCAGATCACACATTGGTCCGTCATGAGGCACCTCCTGTTTACGATCAATAGCACGGATCTAGAAGCGGAGAGCAAACGAAAAAGGTTGTGATTGAGCTGAGTCCTCTGCGCGTGTTTCGAAGCCACCCATCAGATAGGCTAACACATACTTGGTCGATAGCCTGAAGGTTTGGACTCAGACCTCCGTGCACGCAAAACACCCGGCCGTCCACTATCGCGCCCAGAGCGAGGTAATCGAACACTTCACAGCACCACCTCCACACGTTCGTGTTCCCATATTTCCTTTGGCATTCGTCGTAGAATCCGTACACTTGCGTGATTTGACGAGATTCATGGTTTCCGCGAATGAGAGTGATGCGTTCAGGATATCGGACCTTGAGAGCGAGTAGCAGCAGGAACGTTTCTACACTGTAAAACCCTCTGTCCACGAAATCGCCTGCGGAAATCACGCATCAGTACACTTGGAGACGTAGTGCACGAGTACTCATCATGGCATACTGGATGGACGCACCCATGAAAAGGTAATTCGTTCCCGGGCAAAATCCTCCAACTTTAAACAATTCCATAAGGTCATAAAACTGCCCATGAATGTCACCGCAGATCTTTGTCGTTATTGCAATTCATAAACATGAACATGGGGAGGGGGGAATGGAACAAGCAAACCGCTGGGCGTCACCATTCATGAGTTCAATTAGAAGCTGACGACTCACTGTCACAGGAGAGTCCACGGGTTGAACGTTCGCTTCCTCTATGAGGATCTCACGGGCCTTGAAGCATAGTCTCTTCACCTGTTCCTCGGATATTGGTTCACAGCGTGTTAGTTGCTCTATTTGCCTGGAGTTGACCGAGATGATTCGTTTTGAATAGGCAACGGAATTGATCGGAGGTACACGAGAATGATGGGCATAATAATGAGAAGCTGCGTGCATCAAAGGCGTGTAACACACCTGTCGAGGTCACTGGGCATCTTTGGTTGATACGCGCACAAGATAGGACGCTGACTTGTAGTAATATTGAGGTACAGTCGGAGTAGGTGGCACTGCACTGCCTTTCCATTCCGCATCCGCGCCGTGATGATCGACGACTCCGGACCAAGGTTTGCACAGGTTCCTCAGCGCACTCACAGCAGTCACTTAAGATTCGATCTTCCTACTGTACATCAGGCACACACTGGGGGTCACATAGGATGCCAAAGGCGACGTGTATAAACAACAATGTACAGTATCGTGCAGTTGGTTTTATGACTATATGGTATATACTTCTGGTGATAGTGATGTAGGTGACACGGACAAGGGAACATCTGGTTTGTGCGATGGACTGATACAGAAAAACCGATCCGAAAACGAAACACAACAAACGGGAACTAACAAAGACAGGAGAGATAGGGTCCGAACTGTAAACTAGTTTTGTAAGCGGTGGGGAGACGCGGAGCATGTAGAGGAGAAGTCGAATTAGGATCTTCCTCGTAGAAGCGCATCGTGTTTCCATGTTGCTTGGTTGAGGGAGATATGCGGTGCATGGTACGGGTAGCTGTGTATAGATGAATGCATGTACGAACTTGACAACGGTGTAGTTGGGATACTGGAAACGGGGGAATGCTGTACATGCGAGACACGGATATCACCACGGATCACTCTCTCGTCCTGGATCGGCGCCAAGATAGGAGGCGGGGAATCGTATCTTGGGAGGCTCTGTTGTGGTATCATGGAGTGGTTGTAGCTCCCATGAATGATGTGGTTTGGCGAAGACACATAGCCATTGGTGAGCCCCGAGTGATCGGGAACAGAGTCGATAGTATGGTACGTGGTTCCGTCGTGCCTGTCATCCTGATAGGCAGAATAGTTAGGCGTGGGTGGTCCGGAAGCCTGAGAATGGGGAGACACGGAGTGGCCGGAGTCCGGCGACGGTGAACTGACCGCATGGTAATGACTCGGATACGACTGCGGATGTGAGATATGTGAAATGGACAGACGAGAAGATACGGATGAAAGATGAGCAGGAGGGGAGTGATCGTGGATATTGTCCATAGACGCATGGTGAAGGATGGAGGGCTGAAGCCGCGGTAAAGGTGACTTTTCGCTGTAGGAGTAATTATACGATTGATCCACCGCGCTCGGTCCTGAGGTTGGAGACACATAACCATAGCTCGAATGTTGAGAAGATTCGGTGTACGTTGGTGGACTGTCGCTATAGTGGGATGGCATAGGAGATGGTTGCGAGGCAATGTGCCCATTTGTTAATCCCTGTGAATGCGGCGAGATCATCGGATAAGCATTCTCCAATGGGGTTGGAGAACGACTCGAGCTACTCCCAGAGTGCATGCTATCATTGTACACGGGCACATGAGATACAGGAAATGCTTGTGCGAGAGGTGGGGGTGAGTCAGGGGGGGGAGGAATGATCGCAGGCTCTAAGGCAGGCGGGGGAGAGGGTGGGCCGCTTGACAGGCGCTCGGGCGTCACGATGGACGAAGAAGACCGACTATTTTTTGAACCGTTGACGCCGACGGCACGCGCGATCGCAGCGCGTGTGGCAGAGCTCGAGCTTCTCCGCGAACCCGGGGAGAGATGGATACGATAGCTAAACAAAAGCGATATGTCAGTCAACATTTGGCCGAAATATGCAAATCCTGTAAATCCGTCCAGGGTCGAAAATGAAGGGAGGCAGATAAACGGTACGCATCGATGACGATGAACGCACAGGGGATCGCAACGTAAATAGGGGAGAAACAACACTTACTGCTGTTGCAGGTTGTCTTGTCTGGAACATCGAGTCTCGCAGCCGGGGAAGGGGCATTTATGATTGCGTTCACCAGTGTGAACGCGAAGATGGCGGGCAAGGTGACCGCTGGTGGTGAAACCGCGGTCGCACGTGTTGCAGACATGTTTTTTCTTTTGGCCCGACTGTGAGTTTTGCTGTGCAGGCTGGCTGAGGGAAGCGGACGTTGAGGATGGTGGGGAAGTGGACTGGCTTGAATCGGAGAGATATTGTGAGGAAGGGTACTGGGGGTAGACCGCGGAGTCATGTTTTGCGGAGTGACGGGGCATTTGACAGAGTGGGGGATATGCGTTGCAGGGCTGCAGAGACGACGGGATCAAGCCTTGCGGAGGAACAGGACTCCGAGCAGGCTTATGAGGAAGCACCTGTCAAGGCGGTACGGAAAAAAATACGTAAAGAGATAAATCCAGTTGAAATATACGAAATAAATATGGGGTGTAGCACACAAGAGGTCAGCAATATATTTCGATGTGACAGTCATTCGGACCCTGAAATCTGCTAATTCTCTTTCTGGCTGAATTTTGGCTTTTCCCGTTATCTGGATCTCGTCTGATCTCGTCGCCAGTCGGCAGCTGCCGTCCTGTACGGACGCGCAAATATAATTTCGGCGCGGAACCTTTTGCACCTTTCCAATGAGGCTTCTGTCTTCTGTATGTGTGAACGACCTCCATATGCTCACCCGCTCTATATATCACCTCCAGCTGTCTGCATTGAAACCAGTGTCACTTCCTCCTCGCACAACTCGGCCGTCGTTGATAGCTGTGTTTATTAGGTCGAGTTTCATTTTCCACGCTTCCAAATCAACGCCCGCACCCCATGTTTTGTCGGGCACGTGACCTGTCAACGTCAAATCGGATCCTTTCTCATCACTCTGACCTCCACGTCACGGTCCAGCCCAATGGAGGACTTAATCGAACAGCTGACTGAATTGCAACCAAGCGACATTGAGCGTAACCTTGCGGTGTGTGTATGGCGATTTTCATCTTCCTCTAATCAGGCACGCCAATCCAATCCCCCTCCCCTTTTTCGGTGCCGTCTAGACGTAAACAACGTATCAACAACGTGCGATCACCCATCATTTGTCCCGCTCCATTGGTATGCCATTTCAAGAGTACGACATCTCTTGATCGGTTGATGCGGCTACATACATAGGGACCGATCACTTTGAATCCGCCTTTGAACTTTCTTACCATGGAAACGATCCTGGCAGTACTACCAAGCCACTTACTCTCATTCTGTCAGAATCATTCTCAACTTGGTGCCCATTCGTCTGCCAAGGAGGCCCATCAACCTACTAGTTAATCGCTCATTCAATATAACATCATACTGATGCCGGCGCGGCGCACGGTCACAGTGAGGTCAGGAATCAGTCCCCTCAATTCTCACCAACTTACTATCTCAGCTTATATCCGTCAACGCCTCTCCAAACCCGCTCGCCGCATCGGCCGATCCCATTTTCATACTTAGAAAACGTCTTGCCACAATCAGTCCAGATCACCGCCTCTGTTTTCAAGATCGGCACAATTTCGCTGAGCTGACCATAACAAGGCTTGCTGCCCCCTGAAGCCGATGCCCAGCTTCGAGCTGGGAGTGGACACGTGAATATAATCCACATCTTTTCGTGACATAATCGTCTCGCCTGTGCACTCTAAGTCGTCGACATGCAGACGGCGTTCTCAAGAATTACTCCCACACTGGCACCAAAAGTGCCATGTCGGAGGCACGTTCACACCCCACCTCTTTCATGGCCTCGATCAACATTGTGTATAGTGAACCTAAAAAACCGCCACACTTGTTTTCTGTTACGGGATGGGCCTGAGTCGAAAAAACAACGAGAGACGCGTGCAAGGGGCCTCGAATCCTCTTCAGCCGTCCGCAGTGATGAATCTCAAGGCAAGCTGGACACCTTGTGGTTATCGTTCCAAAATAATGCCATACGCGTGCCCACGCTTGCGTGGTTTTGTTGAAGATCTACGAAGTCAATACGAGATTAGGACAGCCCTGAAGGAGTTAAACTATGTTACCCATGTGTACCTGTTCCCCACCACCGGTGACCGGAATAATCTTTGCCTCCGGAACTGCTCGCGCGCCGCACCTCGCACCCACATTTCCTCTTTAGAGTGGCTCAGATTCCTCAGAATATGGACTTCATTGAACACGCTCTACAAATGGCATCCCGCCGCCCGCTCTTTGAATTGGAAAATCGTGGCATGTGCTTGTTTCCTGCTTGGGGCAGTTCGGTGTACATGGTGACTGAGGCTGCGTCAGATTAATCCATTCAGCTGTGACCAAGTGCCCCGTCACATACATAACACCTTCAGGACAGCGCGCCCTATATAGGGGCAAAAGGATAGTGTTTCAATGTTCAAAGGTGATTATTAAACCCCACTTAGACCACTGACTGATTGCACATGTGGGGTACTTGGCGGGACCGGACCCAGGGTGCTGAGTTCCCTCGTGATGACAAGCCGACGACGAGGTCATGTCGGAAGTTGCTAGAGTCTCGGTAGCGGCGGTATGCAGGAATCTATGCCGACATGCTTTCATGGGAAGGCTGAAAAAGAGATCGCGCGCAATGAATCTGCGGATTGTCTCATCCCGATGGCCTAGATGCGGCGTTGAAAAAAAGGTAAACACAATGCCAGGCTGGACCTGGCTGCACTGGCGTCATACGTACATATCTGCTTAGCTTTGGTAGCGAAGAGCGAAAGTCGTCCTCAAGCGACGGTCGAGTATTACTGTGGGCATCGCTCTAAAAGGTGAGATGGACTGTCGTCGGGAAGGAAGTATTGAGCGGTCATCGCAATGAGTGTTGGGACCTGACAATAGATGCGCCATGCCAAATGCATCAAGCGATCATTGACGCAGATTCTAGATGACGGCAGTTGCAATCATACAAACCTGTATTGCTCGTCAATCTAGATTTCCGTGCTCTCGTCCTTTATGCGTAGCCAGATCATGATGAGTCAAACTAGCAGTCAGCATCAATCGCCTAGAGAATTTTTGCTCTCACCTTCAGTCAAGACTTTCCACAACCCATCTATGCTGCCACGTTCATAGTCTCGCGGTCCTTATCGGTGGAGGGGGAGCGAATAGGTGACAGCAGGTGGTTTACGATATCCAAAAATTTTCCTGCGCTCTATGCCCAGAAAAAAAAAAGGACCAACGTGACCATTAGGTATTGTATTGATGACAGAAGGTTTGAATCCGGCATTTTTTTCCCCCCGAGGTTAGCTACACTGGGAAGTAATCACTGACCATGCCAAGATTCATACCCCCATTCTGATACTGGATAGTTTTCCCGAACTTGGGCTCGAACCTTGGTTGACACTGAGGTAATTTCTTCCGTCTGTTGAATTTCAAAATGTAGCTCGTTGTTATGCACTAATGGTAGCAAGCTCATCGTAGTCAGGTAAGGTTTGAAATTGGGGTCGGACTGATTGAGGAAGTAGCAAGAAACTTTGTCGGGGAAGGCACCCGTCAAGCGTCAGGGGGCTGTGTCAGTGATACCACTAACGAATGGGGCGAGTAAGGCGATACAGTGATCGTTGATCTCTGGAAACGGTCTCGGAGCTTAACTAACAGAACCGTGCTGGCATGAGGTGTTACTGCGCAAACCAAACCATGCATATCTCGTATAGCGTTACATGTCATGAAAGCATACTCGACAAGTACATGGGAATGAGTAGGTACGGCGGAGCAGTGAAAAGAATCAAGAACTTGACATCGTGGTACCATATCAGCTCCCAACCGGCTTTCCACTTCAAAGCCGTTGGTCCAAGCGTGCGGGGCTTCATGTTTTGCATTATGATACCAGATGCGGCGCTCGACTCAAAATACCACTCCGCACATACAACCCTTATCCTGGTCGCAACATAATATTAGAATATGCGGATAGGCTTGCCCATCGTGCTTTTAATGTGCAGTGATTTGACGTTTTGCCAGTTTTTCTTCAGCAATGAGACCAAGAAGTTGATACCTACAAAAATACCGTAAAGATCGAAATCAAAAAGTCACATTAATATGGACGTACTCAGCATCACATTGGCCAACACTTGGTCGTCTGTCATCTGGACGTGTCCAACGGCGACACCCAGGCAAAGCACCTTTTTGAGTTGGAATTTGATAGTCGAGCGAACTTCAACGAGCTTGTTTGACAGGTCCTCGGAGTGGGAAACAGGAGTTGGGAACTTTCCGGCTGTGGGGTATTAGTATGGATATGTCTACTACTCTCCAATGGTGGATTTGAACAGCATCACCCATACCTTTAGAGAGACCGGGACCAAGGAGACGAGGAATCTGTTTAATAAGGGCCTCGGAAGCCAAGAAAGCGTCGTATTTTTTGGCGAGTTTCTTTACAAGCTTCTTGTTTTTGTTGAGCCTGGGTAGGAAGGTTATCATGTATTCGGTTTGAGGTGATCGGTTTCCATACTTCTTCAAGTCATCAACGGACATGTATTCGAGTTCGATTTGCTTAGCACGATCAATGTCGGCTGCATCTGCGAGGATGCAAATGGACATGCGAGGGCGGGGGATGTTGGGCAATCTGCAATGAAAAGATTGGCGCCAAACGAGATGCTCAGACGAGGGGGATTATTACTTTACGGTGCCAGAGAAACGTTTGTCTCTCTGAGGGTCATAATTCTTGAGACCGATTTGGAGTTCGATCGTCTCTACGAAGTTGCGTCTTTTCTCGTCACTGGCAGCAGCAAGTAGATCTTTGACGGAGCCCCGCACGCTTGACACTGAGAGCTTGCTTCCGCTGTCCGCAAGCTATTAGAAGAAGTATGCAAACACATATCGTTCTCCATACCTCATGCTTTCGTTCTCCTGTCCTTGCCGGAGGTTAGAGGTCTTGAGATGATATATGGGAAATAAGGTTTAGGTGGCTAAGACACCTATACAGTGTGACATGAGTCAGCAATGTCACGTATCATCCATATTCAGTATAGCATCACGTGATCGTATCAGGTCACGCTTATTGTCTGAGACGTCTGGTATGGTTCTCTCCTTCTGGAGCGAAGTAGCCTTTATCTGTGAATGGTCTTTCAATACCCTTGCCTGTCTACGCCACTTGTATTCTGCCCGTCATCCTGCCAAATATCCAGGAACACTAACTGTGAACGTATGTTGAGATCTCTAGACTGTATTTGTAACTCACGCTATTACCTTCCGAAGAACTATGTCACAGCTGGCATGGCCGGTTGGTCCCGACCAGCTGTATGTGGCATATACACGCTCGGCGGAAGATGACTGACTTTATATTCTAGAGAGAGTGCATCAGAATCTGACCCGGCCTCGCTCTCTCCCCGGACAGTCCTGCTCTCACCCCCTCCATTCGAAGATGTCGGGCTGTCAGACTCCCCGAGACGAGTACCTCGCGGTCCTGGTGTCAAGTTCCGTCATGAGCGGGAACGAGTGCATTCTACCGCGTCTCCACGAGACCTAATGGAAATGCTCGTCAACGAGGAGTATGAATCCAAGCAGATGCGCAAAATGCTGTACACTACGTTCGATCGGCTCGAACACGAAACCAGACGTGCCGGCGCAGCTGAAGCACGTATAGAGGAAACGATACAGCGAGCAAAAGCCATCAACGAAGCCAGAATAGCTACTCAGCAACAAGCTGGACGCGCGCAGGAGGAATTGAAGTTATACAAGCTGCAGCTGGACAATGCCCAGAAGGAGATTCTTCGTGCACAGGACGTACTCAAGGCTATCGAAGCTCAGCGTGATGAAGCAGAGGCTGCAGCCGTCTCTGCTCGTTCGAAGGCGCGTCGGCTGAATGAAGAGCGTTTGATAGAAATGGCCAGAGAGGAGGGTCGTCGATTGGGTTTCGAAGAGGGTGTCCGTCGAGGTAGGAGAATGGGTTATAGGGAAGCCCATGCAGCAGGAATCGATGATCGGGATGACGACATGCGAGAAGTGGCTACCGCTGTTGTGGACAGATTACTCGAGGCCCGTGATGGGCCGGAACGAATCGAGGTCCTGGAGGTACCCACCCCCGTCCCACCACCTTCCAGTTCTAGGAGTGCTCCTGAGGTCCATCGCATCGAAACTCCAGTCAACTCATCACTTGAAAACCTGCATCACAGTTCCCGCAGCAGGCGAGACTCTTCAGACAGTGCTAGCAGGAGTACCCTAAGGCGCGTGCCTGGCCCAGTCATCCCTCCTGCTCCGACAGTGGTGGAACCACGAATCATCCCTGCTGGTATACCCTCCATCCCGACAGCCTCCAGCCAGACATCCCGACGACAGTCAGCATCTCAACCATGGGCAGGCCCTGCTGCCGAGCCACCGTTTAGCAGGCCTACTTCCATTCAGAATTCGCCGCCGAGCGTGCGCCATTCTCAAATCCATGTCCCTCCGGATGGCTATATACCAATTGCTGATGCTAACCATAATATTTCTCTTCCACCTCCTCACGAATTGCAACGCAGCATACCTTCTCCAACACCTTCTCAGCAAACCTTGGGTCCGGCCTCAGAGAGAGGGAGGAGCCGTGACTACATGTTCGATAATTATCCTCTACGTCGGGGCTCTCCGGACGATTCGCTGGCCTCTACGAAACAATCCGCCGCATCGACTATTTCTCAACTTGACATAGTTGGTTTACCGACCAGTAGTAGGCATCGAGATCGTTCCCAAAATCTAAGCGTCATCCATGAAGACGCAAGCATGCGGTCCGAACGTACCACAGATTACTCACAAACCGTTGGATCCACATCTCAGGCAGGGCGCAATTCATTCCAAGAAATGAGAAGTAGTGAAACACTACGCCAGGGCAGGAAAGCAAAGCAGCGACTTGCAGATGAGCTACGATACTCCGACCCTTCGGAAGCCGAACAATGGAGACAACAGTCTGATAGTGTATGTGTTGAGCAATTCGATCTACCTCACCCGCTGACTTCTCTATTTCTTCTGGCTCAATCCTAGTCACGTTCTCAACCCCCTCAAGATGGTCCCCCAAGGTACCGCCCCTCCCATATCACAGTGCCGACGCCGCTATCCCCTCCCAGAGTCTTGCAACAACCAGATTCGCGACACCGACGGACAGCTTCCGAGCGTCAGGGTCGCTCAGAGACGCGGAGTGACTATAGAGACCAACGTAGACCGCTGTCCTCAGATAGTTCCGTCCCTGAGATCAACGTTGAGCCTCCGGTAAGTACCTCATCCTGTCCTTTTTAGGATCAGCTGACGTGAATTGAATGAACATGGCAGTCAGGGCCCCCATCTGATGCTCCATCGAGAGGACGTGGAAATGTTCCTGTCAGCGGCTTGTTAAGTCCCGACTACGCCAATCTTCCTCTGCCTGTTCCTGCCCCTCCAGCTACGTCTGGCGGTCGCGGTTCTCCGGTTATCCCTGCCGTCCCGAGTTCCCAGATGACTCCTCAAGCAAACATGGCAGGGCAATTCTATACCGTTCCGCCAGATGGACAACTTCCTCCGAGTTTCCTCTCCACACCAACCACCAATGGCTCTTCTCAAGGTCCAGTGATCCCCAGGAGTTCGGGTGGTGGTGCCCCATCTCAGCGCCCCGCTGTTGCATATGGACCTTTTTCATCCGAGAGAGAAACTGGTAGATCGAGGAGTCCTATATCTTTCTACGCGCCGTCCCCGGTGCCCGCCGGAGTCACCTATCCTGCGCCGCCCGTATCTCGATCCACTGCATATAACGCAAATTCCTATCCTCAGAGTGTAGGCAGTAACCCTTCGGCCTCGTCGGACGGGCGCCGCAGGCATGACAGCTTAAGCGCCACTGCTGGGATGACATCTGCTTCCAGGACCAAGCCAATACAGTTGACTGGTAGTGCTACCGACGGTAGTGGTGCTACCAGTGCCCGGAATTCCCGCGTTTCCAGGCAGCAATCCAATGCATCCTTGGCTTCTCAGCAGTCACAGCCGTCATATTCCCGATATAATCCGGGCCTGTACAACGATCCTGCTTACCTCGCTAGCAGCGATTCTCTCGTGGACTCTGTAACGGGCGCGAACACGGCCGCAAATGGTGGCGGTGGGCCAGTTAACCCTGTGCGTATGCGTGGATCACCTGCGTATTCGTATGCTACACTGCGGACGAATGAATGAGCCGAATACGTTGCAGTCTTTTATTTTATTTTATTTTGCCCCCTTTTTTCCCTCTTTTTTTTTTTCATTTGTTGTTTGTCGATTTATTCAATATGGTCCGTGTAACAGTGAGTGCATGTATTCGCAACGTACGTAGATTGCTTGGATGCTTGAAAGCTTAATACATTAACGTATTGTGTTACTATGGATGACAATTCCCAGAAAAGACCGACTTGGATGGTGCATACGCTACAACCCTGAAGAGGGGAACGTGTCGCTGCTTTTTCCCACACCCAGGTAAGACTCTATTTGTTCTGAACAAATTTCTGTGTACATGTAATTGGGTCCAACAGCGAAATAGACGTGCCCCATAACAAGACGGCGGCGGCGCATTGCTCGGGTCACGCAATTTTAACAAGAGAGTCCTCAGTTATAACAGTCATAAAAACAGGTCCTCGGGACAAATTGCATCCTGTTTTTGGCAACGCCTCCAAACTCGACATGATGCATGATCGGTGATCGTTCCTCGCCTTGAGGGGTTGGGTATACTGTATATCGTCCTTCCTTTTTTATCGCCTGTTACTGATCAACCTACGAAAAAATGAGTGGCGAGCGGTGCTATCTGAGATGACCACACTGCCTCCGTGTCTGGGACATCGTCGACGCGCTTAGGCTCCGTCCCTGCCAATTGATCGTGTCCCACGACGGGCATGGGACTATTACAACATCGCCAAATCATGAGAGGAAAATCTACTGACACGGTCATGACTTGATGCAATGTCACCTCAGGATCAACAGATAGGGGCACAATGATATGGCTACCAACCGCCTCCGTCTCGTTATAGGCCGTACGGAAAAGTTTACTTATCTTGTCACGCAACGATCCCCACCGAGGGCATGGGAACGAATAGCAAGACCCGACACAAATGGGTCGTTGAAGCTGTGTATCCTAGGAAAAGAAAGATAGGCTCAAGGCACTCGCATAAAATGTTCCTGGATGTTATCCTCACCTCAGATTGAACCTACGGATTAACAAGCGGTCGATACCGGCAGGAACAGGAACAGAATTAAATTGGTCGACGATGCCACAGACGATGGGCTCGGCGATGGTTGAGGTAATATGATGATCCGATGGCGTTCGTTCGTCGTGTCCGGTCTCCACCTGTCAAATTTCAATGGTGGACGGTCAGCCTTGGTCGCCAAAAATGGTCGCCAAAAATGCCGAATATGAATGGTGAATGATCCAGCTTAGCGTTACCGAACAAGTAAAGTACCGATTGGTGAGGCAGTGAGAGGGGCGACTTTGCTAGCGTCATGTCATCGGAAAGGAACCTGCGAAGTGCCGAACATCAAGACCGTTGCATTGCTTACCTTGACAGTAATCAATCAATATGTACTAGTATATGTGGGGATGAACCGAACGCCGAGTGCTTCCAAAGCACCCGAAAGAACCTGCCACACGCCGATCAGACCCAGGAGTCGCCCCGGGATGCACTCGGCGACGCAGGTCGTCCCGGGCCGAGTCAATTAGTCACCGTAGTATGTGACTCAATCGAAAAGATTGCCACCAAAATTGCAGGGGTTAGAAGCCTTCGAAACTGCACCTTGGATGTCTCTGCGGG
>QGOI01017135.1:0-18699 GCA_003313885.1 Boletus sp. MG55 | reverse complement strand
AAAACGCGGCTTTGTCGTTCCTCGCTGGGATCGCTGGTGGCAGGCGACCAAGGAGGAATGCGACGGTTACGACCGGTGTAGATCATTCCCGGCATGCTGTCATATCACCCAAGCTCGACAACAAGTGGCGAGCGGGCCCGAGACAGCCTTCTATCAATAACGGTTCCCAATCTTGACTACACTTTTACGGACGTCGTGTACTATATGTAACTCAGATTTTCACCTTGAGCTCCGAGTCGCTGCTCGATTTCTCGAATACGCTCCGCGACGGCGTAGCGCACAACTGCGATGACTACTACGTCACTAAGTTGTTCATTATGCGTTACTTAATAGTAGGAACGACTACCTTAATCTTTGCTTATCTTCGTGAGCCTCAAAAATTAGACTACTGGTTAGGAACGATGTTACTTAACTTCGTCGCGAGTCCAATTTGTTCTGAGTAGACAGCAAGGGGATATAGAATGTACTACAAGAAGCAGTCCCTGTTGACTGATGTCTACAGAAGTTCAAGTGCTACATAGTACGTCCAGTAAAGAACAACTTGCTATGCCTACAGAATTTTTGGAACTTCGTTACCTTTTCCTCAAATTTTGTGAGACACTTCTCCTCAACAAGCGCGGCCAAGGCTTTGTCAGCTGTTTCTACCATCTCCCTTGGACTGTCAGGGCCAGGATAGTAGGTCGGATTGGCAATTATTTCCGCACTGTGTGAGGACGACAAAAACCTCCACATCTTCGCCGCAGCCTCATGGTTATCGACTCCTCCAAAAACGATGATAATCGGACACGTTTCTCCACCAAACGATACGTGGAACTGCTCAAGAGCGGTCCACGTCCGGTCCGGCTCAGAATGTGCATCAGCGTAAAAGATGAGAAGATCCGGCCGTTGCATCGTCTTCGCACAAATTTTTGAATCCCCAAGGACCTGCCGTGCATCAACATAGAGACATCTATATCCTCGGTCATTGATGCAGGTCGCTCGGGATTCGGTCACGGCGGGGAAGGGGCGGACCCGACTAGTCTGCCCCGTAGCATCACAGATCATGATTAGAGGTGCCATCCTTTTCTCCGATGCCCGAAGTAGAGCACGAACATCAGGTAAGGAAGCGGAAATCAACGAGTCTTCATCCGCCCTCCAGGTTACGGCGTTGAACTTCGCTCGCACGAGATTGCGAAGCATGGCTCGGGACTGCTTCAGCCGATCTTGGATGGCGGGGTGGTCGCTTCGTATCGTGGTGACGCATGCATGAGCATCGAATCGCATGCCATGTTTGATCAAATCCTTTTCGTGTTCGGACCACCACTCCTCCATGTCTCCTTCATAGTTCTCTAGCCCAGTGACGACCAAAGCCACTGGGACTTTCTTGCGGCATATTGCGGCGTAGAAGATATCGTAGTTCCGGAGCAGCGCTTGCCTGACTCTGGTACCGCGGACGCAGTACACAAGTAGATCGATGCCGTTCCATCGAGTTATCTGGCGGAGGAAAGCCTTGAGACTGTTCTCTGCTTGTGAAGCCGGCACAGTTCCTTCAGTTCCTTCGTCCAGCCCGACGGTGTCCCAAAGATTCACGCTGAGGCCGTCAAGGAGGACCTGGTAGCCCTGATACCGAAACGTGCACCCAACAGCGTCATTCGAAGTCTGGGTGATATTCTTCCCCGCGATCATGTTGATGATTGATGACTTCCCAACGCCGCTTTCGCCAAACACGACGACATTTCGTGATCGAGGTAGGTCGCGCTTTGTAATTGTCAACGACGAGTCAGCTAAGCAACCATCAAGGCATATGGCACTTACATCTGTATTATGCATGGGAGCAAAGAATGGGGGGAAAACTGACTCGCAGGCACTCTGCGCACATGAACTCGGGGATTCAGGGTTACAAAGAGGAGTCCCCATAGCCAACCTGCTAAGGCGCCGCTGAATGTCCTGTAAAATGTCAACAAATAGGAACTTATAGGGTGCCTGACGTCTACGACCTGTGGTTCTTGTAGTTCTGCACTACCAAGTTGATCCTGCGCTGGCAGTTGAATGGCAACGCTCTTGAACGTCGTTAAATTACATTACTACTGAGCATTGTACTGCATATCACCGCTTACTGGTAGGGCTGCCTCATTATTAGGAAAACTCTGTTCGCCACTGGCAAGCCTGTTCATGTTCTAGCTGTAACTTGAACAAGGTTGTGATTCTGGCCGGGATCTGAACTCAAAGTACGAGCGAGTCCTCTGGGAGGAAACCGACAATTCCTGAGGCCTGAGGCCCGAGTACTGAGCCAGGGTCCACTGCAGTCCAACGGAGCCAACCGTTGAACACATGCCGAGAGCAACACCATTCCGAGTCAGGTGACTGCCGCCGCCGGTGTTTGCAAATTCAATGGCCAGTGCATGAGCCGCTAATTTTGCTCAAAAACTGAAACACCGTATCGGCACAACGCGAAAATGAACACAGCAAATTAGATGCACGCATCTCGGACGGGCCTGGCTTCAGGGCGCCCATAATACCGACTCATCGCTCCAATCCCTTGACCCTGGACCAGCCTCGTGTTACACATGAGGAGTACTCATGTTGATCGGTAAACTCATACAGAGCAGCCTCCAATGTAATGCCTTGGGAAGTTTCCCAAGACAGTTGAGCAGCATTGAGAACGTCTCGGGCGGATTCATTGTTCCAAAGTGCTCGATACAGTACGTGCCACAGTCTGGCCAGTCTCCTTGCAGAACAGGACCAGGTATTTGAAAGCTTGGAGCATTGGAATTGGGTCTTCCAGCTGACGAACTAATCACTATAGCACTCCATGCCTTCACGCGATGTCGCTCAAAATATCGTCATATTCGGAGAAACTGGTTCAGGAAAAAGCTCGCTCGTTAACCTCATCATGGGTCAGAACGTTGCTGCGACATCTCATGGGACCGACGGGTGTACCCTGGATTCTACCCTATACGAAACCGATGTTGGGGAATATCATCTCCGTATTTATGATACCGTGGGCTTGAACGAGCCTCACCTGGGAGCTGAGCATTATCTCGCCGCAATCGAGAAAGCTCACCGGTTGATAACTTCCTTGAACAATGCCGGTGGTGCTCACCTGCTCGTGTTCTGCGTGCGGGGCGGCAGAATCACTGCGACCACCCAACAAAACTATAGACTGTTCTACGAATTCCTCTGCTGCCGCCTGGTCCCCGTTGCACTCGTCATCACAAACTTGGAGTCCGAGACGCCGATGGAGCAGTGGTGGCAACGGAACTCACACGAGTTCACCAGATTCAGCATCGATGTCATAGCGCATGCGTGCGTCACCTGTACACCGGGTTATCGCAACATGTACGCAGACAAATACGAAGAATCCAAGACAACAATCTCGGATCTTCTTGCCAACTGTGCTACGGAACATGCTCACACTCTCGAAACTCGAACTTGGTTCACCGACTTCTCAATCTATCTCAGACAATTGGTATATGCTCGGCACCTTCATAGCAAGAAGCAAATGGTACGCATGTTGGTGTCACGTTGTGGGATGAGTTGGGATGATGCAGAAGTCGTGGTTCGCAGGGTAGAGCAGGGTGGTTGGGAGAATAGCCAGCGAAAGGTATCACGATGTACTATCCAGTGACTGCATGTAAGTTATGCACACCTAGAGTCTTGGTTCCCGTGTTCACTGTCTCAAGTTTCCTCATGCCATATACATCCTCTCCATCTCCGTCGGGTGCATAGCTTACCAGATAGGAATATCTGCCATGCGTCGAGCCTAAAAAGCCACCCCCTGATCCCGAACGCGTGTCTGACACTGATGGGCCGGCGTAAATTTGTACCGCAAATTGATACACCCGGGCCTCCTGACAACAATGAGGCGTTGTGGGAGAAATAGCCAGTTTCCCCGTGATCGATTGATCCACGAGTGAGGGGGTGAGGTCGTTCAATCTAAGCGGCACCACAAATATTGCTATCTGAGTCGTTATCAGGCGAGACATCATCCAAGCTGGACACTCAACTCATTCCCCACCCCGCCCTAGCCCTCCCTCCCCCGGTACTGTTGCCTTGCCTTCCAGGATCGTATCCGACTTCGCTTTCCTATCGCACTCTTCTTCTCGGTAGACACGACCATGGCGAAGCACCGCGCCACAACTCCCCTTGCGGGTGTGCCCCATGGGGATGAAAAAGATCCACTATTGAACGAGAGCAGGGTCAGAATCCGTCCCCAACGCTGTGACAACTGAGGCTGAATGTACTCTTGTGTCGCTTCTCAGAGTCAGACTCTGCCCATGCCGCTTACTAGCGAGCCTCAGCCGATGCAGAGCCGGTCCAACATTGTGCTCTTTGGAGAAATGGGGGCCGGCAAAAGCTCGGTCGTCAACCTCATCATGGGTCATGACGTAGCAAAAACGTCGTCTGGCGCCTCGAGCTGCACCTTGGACGCTAAACCTTACGACGTCACAATCCAAGGGCGGGATTTTCGCATATTCGACACTGTCGGCTTGAACGAACCTCAGGAGCTCAGGGACTCCGATTGCCTGATCGGCGCTATCTACAAGGCGTATCGTCTCATCTCGTACTTGTCCGAGACTGGGGGCATCAGCTTGCTGTTGTTCTGTATACGGAGGGGCAGGATCACCGTCAATATGGAACAAAATTACCTGCTTTTCCACGAATTCCTTTGCCACAAGAAAGTCCCCACTGCCCTCGTCATCACTCATCTCGAGCATGAAGAAAACATGGAAGATTGGTGGCTAGGAAACCATTCTCACTTCACAGATTGTGACATCCACACTGTCGGTCACGCTTGCATAACCGCAAAGCGAGAGTTCGGTGAACGATACCATGCCTCTAGGCAGGCGGTCCACGACCTTCTAATCGCCCATGGTTGTGGAATAGGTTTTAACTACGAGAGGGTTAGCTGGGTGGCGGAGTTGTTCCAGAAGTTGCTGGATCTTGTTGGATTACACCCTCGCTGGGACTCTATTAAGGTCAGGGCGCGAAAACTTCGCGAATATGGTCTTAGGGAGAACGAGATATCTACGCTCCTGATGAAAATTAGTGGAGTTGACGAGGACATGGAACAAGTCAGACCACGATCACCTGTCTTCACTTTGCTCACGCGCCGTCGCCCAACCGCTCCCGCACGTCTATCGAATTAATATGTATACTTAGCAATCCATCCTTGTTATACAGCAATTCAGCGAGATATACGTCCGAGTCCTAATAAAATTGACTGGAACCAACGTGAACTGAAAGTAAAGAACCACGCCTTCAAGCTCATTGACCAGCCCTGTCGCCCACTTCGTCCAGAGTCGCCGTTGATATCTTTTCAAACAAAAAGCAGACAGTCCCCCCTGGGACATCCCGTACAGATGGCAAGGGATATTTCTCATCCACTGCCACGATGTTCTCCAGGTCGACCGAGGTCAATAATGAATTCAGTCTTGATTGTGGCTTGACCGACTCGACCTGGTTCATGTCACCGTTGTCCACAAAGTGAAGGATTTGTCGTAGGATATCATCGTGAACATTATGATGAGTGCGGTGCTGTAGACAATTGATGTGGGTCCACTCCGCAAGCGCAGCGAGCTCGGCCCTTTTCTTTCGAAGCTCCTGACGGATAAGTCAATACGAGTTTCTCATCAGTTACAGTGAAACCTAGTCACCGCCTTCTCCGCCCTGCCGAGTTGGACCGGGTCAAGCTGAGATGCGTTGATAAATCCTTGTTCGGCACAGTCGTCATCCCCCTCAGCAACTGCTTCCTCCAGTTTGATACTCGTATCTATACTGTCAACATCTGACAATCCCCGACCACCACATTCACAGCCCAAGAGGTCGTGGGTATTGCAAGGTGTGTCGGGTTGAATGCGGAAGATGTCCCGAAGCTAAACTTGAATTAAATTTTGTCGTTCAGTTTGATCAGAAAATGACCTACATCTCTCCGGGTGAATGAATCCGCTTTGGATCCGGCAGTTTCCTGAATGAAGATTTAGCATACCAGAAGGCCAAAAGCGATTGCCTTACATTTCCCATGAGGGCTAGAGGGGCAAATTCAATAAAAACACGATTAGATGGATGGTACCACTAACAATTGCTCAATCCGATCTTAGTGACTTGTCGTTGGAAGATTTTCTCTGTAAATTAAGCCGTGAGACTCCAGCCAGGGAACACTGAGTACACTCGCCGTCAATGGTCCCAGCTGTCAAGAATCGGTATATGAAAACCGGTCGTTTTTGACCATCGCTGTATCATGGAATGAATATCGAACTGAGCAAGACTCGAGCCAACAGACCGATGTATTCGTGCCATTGATTGTAGGTCATGGCTAGAAGCAAATATGAGAAATGCTCGAAAAGTTAAGCAGAGCCGGCACCTTGGATTCCAGTCAGAGTCAATGAGGCACAAGCGTGAGGCGCCAATAAGATTAAGTCCAACACCACCCGCTTTGGAACTCAGCAGGAACAAGACTGTGGATCATGTCAGGAAACATAATTGCTTGTTGGCAAAGAAAACAGACAATGGCTCTGCTGAGAAGACTTGTTGAAGCCATTGACATATTCATGTCTTTTTGTGGCCGGCGTTTGTCTAGAGTTGCGTGTCATGAGATTGAGATCTTAAAGCGTAACTTGCTCTGTACTCACCCATCTAAACGCAAGTAGGTATAAGATTGCTTCTTGCAGAAAGCTTCGAGAATGTTGAGAGTAGATGTATAGTGAGACACCAAAATACATTTCTCTTCCGTGTGCTGCCCGTTGCTTAGCTTACCGCTGAACATATATAATTCAATCTGGCGTACCTGTCGAAGTGTCTGAAGAAGGCTTGCCAATGCGGTCAGTTTGCCTTTAATGCATGTGTCATCATCCCGAGTCGTGCAAGTCGAGCGTCACTTACCACTGAGAGAAAAGTCCTCAATCTGAGCTCGCTCTGGAAGAAGTTTCACTGCTTCCATGATACCTGGACGTATCTTGTGCTCTCCTTTGGACATTCTGGCCTTATCAAGTTGAGCTTTTAGTAAGACTGGACTGTTGCTGATTTTTGTAAGCATTCCAATAAGAGCAAGAGACTCGGCAGTCGACCCCTGGATTAAGGTGTCCAGCTTCTCCGGCTCGAGGATCGTGGCAAACATGGAGAGCTGCAATTTGGACGGAGTCACAAACACGACATATTCATCTGCGATGCTATTCAACACAGTATAATGAGAGATTGTGGATACTGACGTTTGGGTGGCAAATAGTTTTTCAAGATTGTCGCCTCACGTCGCAGCACGAAACTCTTTGCGATAGTGGACAGCTAGTTATGTCAATAAAACCGGTCGGAAGAATACACTGCAGTGGACATACCTGAGCCGACCGCGCTTCTCCGATCTCGAGTTCTTTCGCAGTGCGGTCAGGCGCCCTGCTCTTCAGAATGGGAACCTCGTACACCCGTCGAAATGTATTGTAGTCATCTAGATCGAGATCAATCAACCCAGCAGTATGGAAAGTGCGATACCTACCAAGCAGACCAGGGTTACAAAAATCGGCCTATAAATCGCGTCTTTACCTATGCGGTAGAAACTGCAATAAGCTTACCATTGCGTGAAACTCGCTTAAATCATTCTGGATAGGCGTCCCAGAAAGAATTATTCTCCTAGGCGTACGAAGTGCCTTGAACATCGTAGATGTCTTATTATTTGCAGATTTTAACCTATGTCCTGTTGGGTTTCGGGGTAAGTGAAAATGAGACCCATGAGTAGGAAATTGACAAACCTTCATCACAAACTATTAAGCCAATTGGAGGACTGATCGTCGAGGCTTCAGGTATTCGACCACAGGTAAGCGACTTCTTCACTCACTTGCAATATGCGAGGTCGTTTCTACTGAAGTGTTTGACGAATTGGCATACAGGGCAGTTACTTGCCACTCACATGACACTCCTCAATTTCTCGTAACCGATTACGAGGACCTGATGAACTCGTCTAGAAAACGGCGTCATGAGAATCCAGGGTACCCTCAAGGCGTGCTTTGCATACGAGTTCAAGAACTGCTTGATCTGGGATTTATCTTTGTCCCCAGCCAAAACACCGATGCGGTCACGACCCAACCTAGCTTGCAAGGGTAGTCATCTATGAACAGCCTTGCCTACTCAGACTCACCACTTGCGGAACTCGGCGCGCCAATTCTGAAATTCAACTCAGCCTGCGGTATTCACTTCCATTGCCCAAGCTCACGTTAATGAGTGACACTGGGCAAACAATCAATGCCTTTCCAATGACACCCACTCCACCGCCATAAGGGTTTTGTTCTGCACTACCGTCAGATACCTGGAAATGATACACGTACTGCCTTACTAAGGAGCGTCCAAACTAGTGCGATGGTCTATTTCTAATCAGTTATGAAAAACTGAAAAAGACACGGTGCATACCTGCAACGTCTTCCCGAGACCCCTGAATGTCACAACAGTCAATATTTCCAAGAGCCAGAATGGAAGAAGCTGACATTTCATCTGCAAGGATGCAACCCTGACCCTCATGCTTCCGAAAACCCATGACACAGTCGTACAAGAAGCAGATACCTAAAAATCAGTATAATTATTACCCCCTTGTCCGAAAAAAAGCAACCTTCGATCTGGTGAGGTCGCAAATGCTTCGTAATGATAGGGTCAAGGACAACCGGGATGATAGGCAGCCCTCTAGCATACATGTATTAGTTCTCGTGAGAGCATTAGATGGATCATGGTACTTTTTGTTAAGTTTTTCTGCATGTTCTTTAGTCGGTGCCTTCATGACCACTGCGCCGTCAGCGTCCGGATCGTACCTAAAATCAGGATTGACAAAAATTCTTTCACAGTGCAAAATACTTACAAGGGACCATTGAGCCGTTTCTTGGGAAGTTGTCCGTAGAAAGAGGCAGGCGGAACAAAGTTCTTGGGGACTGTCGCTTGAGGAATATTTTCCTTCTTCGACAAACGATTCTGTTGTGGGACGACTGGAGGGGTTGGCGGCGATCTGTCCCCGCTAACATCTTCAGGATCACTTGTTTCCTCTTCCACACCAATAATTGATGGCAATTGCGAAGATGAAATAGGTGAATCTAGCGATATCTCCTTATTTCTAGCATAAAAGCGATATCCGCTCTGGAGCGGGAGACCGTCCCAGTCTTTACGTCCGATTCTGTGATTACAGGTATGCCCTCAGTGCGGGACAGAGTGAAAAGCAAGATCCGAACATTTTGCCCTTCTCGGAAATCACAGTTAATTGGTTTCCGACCTGCTGGACGAATGCATCACCATCCCATGTCTTGTGTTTTCTGGCTTGAGGGCGGCGCCTAGATCGCTGTTGCCGATGTGATCATCAAAATGTGTTACATGCGTACCAATTTGCCGTCCAGCATGACTTTGATCCTCGGGGCTCCTGTGCGGCTGTATCGGACTGACCGGAGAGCAAATCGACAGGCTGCAAGTCTACAACCCTCCTCGTGGGCGTCTTATAAGGAGTGGCAAAATTCGAAGGTTTCAGCGGAATAAATTGTTTCTGGGTAGTCGATGTGGAGGTGGTGTTTGAGGTCACCTTGGAGCCACGACCGAAGCATTTTCCAGATAAATAGTCTGCCCTTGCAATGGAGTGGTCAATCCCAATTTCTTTTCCCCCGAATCCATACTCTCCCCCTTCCTCGGCTCCAGGGGCGTTCAAAGATCCGGCGCCAATGCTGCAAGAAGGTACATTCAGTCAAGGGTCGTGACGATAGAAAGACGCCGCATACAATTTGCCTTCTAAATCATACATGGTTCCCTTTGGACCATTTAACACGAGAACCGCATCACCATCCCACGTCTTGTGCTTCTTGTACTGAGGCATCCGCCTGTCAATCGTGACATCAGGCAGACATGTATGAGCCATTATGAATGATGTGGGAAATGAAAATACCATTGTATCATCCAGTACTGTTCCTTGGAGCCTCCACTGGCATGCTCAGCTGCACTGGGACCACCGCGACTCTCAAGCGCGGGCCTCTTTCGACTGGTTTGATCCGCTGGCTGCTTTCGCTTCTCCCCGACAACAGGAGACTGAAACGACATTGAAGTTGTGGGATGAAAGAATACGCGTCCAGTGCGACTCGTTTCTGATATGTCAATGCCAAGTTGGCAGAAAAGGACGTGTCAAACCAATCCGGGATATGCTCGACGCGACGCGTCTGTGGCACCAAACACGGCCATTGCCGAAGTAGTAAGTCACAAGTACGTAAATACATAGCAGCCTGAGGGCACATCAAGTGCCCATCACATGCATGAGATCGCAGCCAGGGGACCAAGTTGCTGGCAGTAGTGATCGCCTAATAATGAATGCATGACTCGTCCTCACAGACTGCCATACACGAGTTCTCCGTCGATGAAAGTCGCCTGTACTTGCGTTTCAAGGATTTGGTGTGGCGAAACTGTCATGATATCTCGGGAGAGAACGACAAAGTCTGCATGTTTTCCGGGGGTGATTGATCCGAGTGTCTCCTCCATGAAGGAAGCATACGCGGAGTCAATGGTCATACCTATCACCTCCATCCATGAGACGCCGTAGCGGTAGGCAAGAGATGCCACAAGACACACCTCGTAAAGCTTGTATACGACTCAGACATTGCTCGGGGAACCTAATCGTCGATTCAAACCCGCGTGCGCATCGTTCGGTGTGGTCACTTACCAGCCAGAGGACCCTTTGGGAGAAACACCATCGGGAGATAACCTTGTTATAGCCGCATGGAAACCAGAGAGCGGGTTCATGTCTTCCACCGGAAAGTCAGAGCCGAGGGCAAGCCGGGCGCCATGATCTAGGAGGGAGCGAAAGGCATATAAACCTTTCACTCGCTCAGGTCCCTGTGGTGATGCAATCGGCGAGAAGAATGGAGAACGCCCATGGTTTATGCTCACGAGACGGTCTTCAGCAAACCACATATCGCTGATGCTGTATAGTAGATGGGTCAGGGCATGTCACGGGGAGTGTACGGAAGACAGGGGGTGACGCACGCATGAGTAGGTTGTACGCTTGCGATCACTGCGATGCAGGGAAACTTTTTAAGCGCGCTTGATCTAGAGTTGAGATAATGGTGACGCACCACCCAGCCTGCCTACACGAACCATATCTTCCTCTCTTAGTATCTGAGCATGCTCGAGCCGAGGTCTCAGCACTGTAACATCAACATCTCTGAGAGCAGCCTCGAAGGTATCTAAGACTATACTATTTGCATAGTCACCAATAGCGTGGATATTCTGGCGACACGAGCGGAGATGCTGTGAGGTAGACACATCGAGTTTGGGAAGAGACTCACAACTTGCCACCCATCTTTCAGAAACCGAGGGACGACTTCACGCAATACCTCCTCGTCTAAACGCATAAATCCCTTCGAACTAGGATTGTCATGATAAGGTTCATACAACTTGCGTTCAGCCGTCGTTAAGAAATGCCTTGCAAGCGTTCCTATGTGCGTTACTTACTGCTGCCCCACCAGACCTCAAAGCACCTACACAGGCACGTGATATAGAAGGATGTATCTGGTTTGTAAAATTGGCTTCTTACCATCCGCAAAGATTTTAACGCTCCTAGCATTCAGGCGGCCGTTCCCCGCATTAATAATAGGTTTTGAAATATTTCCCCAGTAGGGGCCGACCTCGTCGAAATAACGCATCCCGTAGATTCGGATCTGAATGGAAAATGTCGATAGGATGAAGGGAAAGCGGGTCTCATACTTACGGGAAGTGAACCTTCAGCTGCCTGTCTTTTAATTGCGAGTTGAACGTTGAGCCTCCAGCTGTTACACCGTATTGTGATCTTACCTCTCAAAAAATTTGAGTGATTCGGGTCGGAAACCAGCGTCATGGATAGACGTCAAACCCAAGGACAAGGCGTCCTTCGCAGTTATTGCGAAATGTCTGCGAAAGTCATCTTCTGTCAGGATAGGTCTCTTCACCAACTGTTGTGCGTTGTCAAGCAAAACACCTTGCAGAATGTGAGGCTAGGTATCGTGCAAGCTGTTCGTGGATCCGACAAACCAGTGGGATTTCCAAGCGCATCGCGAATCACGACACCTCCTTCCACATCTCCTGGGAGAGGACCACTCCATTGAAGTACCGTCTTGGATACCCACAATGCATGGCCATCCTTGCTCCGGAGCACTACCGGTCTCCCGCGGATAACCGGATCCTCGTCTAGAGCATCCTTCGCAGATCACGGGAACATAGCACACATTTACAAACATGGACACCAATGATACATACCGCAGTAGGCCACTCTTCCACAGGCCAGGAAGTGTGGTCCCATCCCCAACCTTGTATGAATTTGGATGTATTGTGATAGACATCTAGATGTTCCATGATATAGTTTCTGACGAGCGCGATAGTTTCTGCCAAGAAAGAAAAAAATTGAGTGGTGGAACCCTTTGACAGTAAATACTTACCGTTGATGGACTTGCCACCTTCCAAAGGAAGCTGCTGCTTGGCACCATACTCCAGTATGTGCGCATGAGAGTCTACACAACATTTTCACTTTGAGTGTCGTCTAAAGTGGAACTAGAAGTGAAGTACTGACCACTCAGTCCGGGTACCACGATCGACTGGTCGTTGATGTATTGAATTTGGAGCGTCGATCCAAAGGGGTTGGCAGCATTCCAACGAGCCGAGACATCGTCTGGTATAGCATGAGTTGGTCCAGATATGAAAATCACAGAGCTAGGGAGCACCTTGAGAGCCAGTATCGACGATGAACTCATCTTGAATGACCAAACATTGAACAGTGGGATCGGCGTCATCGACAGTATATATCCTTGCACCTGCGCGCGAGCAAATGGCGTAGCAGTTGACAGAAGTTGGTGGTAACTGTGAATAAAACCAGAAAAATGCGGACATTGCAAGAGACAAGAAGATGAGAACACTCCTGAGACCGACGGAAGCACTCAGGAGGCTGCTTCGCGTCGCATCATTAGTGTTAGTTTGGGGCATCTTTGGAGCAGACATGGAGTCTGCAATATTCCGTCGGCGTAACCCCGACACTTGATCGATGCTGGAGGGCATCAGCGAGACACGGTTGAAGAACGGATGGGCGCTAAAAACTGAGGGAGTTAGGTCCTTGACTCCACGTAATCGGAGAAGTCGAGAGTCGAAGGTTTGTATATGTATCAAATCTGGTCACGCGGCCGACATATCGATCGTGAAGCCTCATCTGCAGAGCGGTCTTGTGACGTAACACCGCAGGGAGAGATTTGGTCGTCTCGCGCTTCAAGTTAGTCTCGGCGCGAGCCTTGATTGGCAGGCGGAAACCCAAAACTATATTATCCGCTTTTCGTCCAGCCTAGGCGAGGCCCATTTCGCCCTGCAGATCCGGGCCTCACTTGTATTAGTCTCGCATCGTTGCTGAGGGTTTGATGGAGAGGTCAAAACGGGGTTTTGGGGTGGCAATTGAATAGCGCCGTAGTAGACAGGTGGAGTTGTATGTGCATGATGAATGATGCTCCAATAGGGAAGCTGGTAAGTTTGGCGTTTTGACACGTATGTGCGTGAGAATTGCGTCCACTGACACGTCGAAGCTTGCCTACTGCCGGTCAGTCACTCGAAGGAACACAATAGCCTGAAGCTGCGACATTCAACAGGGCTCCTCGTCCGCCATGCCATGGAATGATGCACTCCGGGCAAGAGAAAATAGGTTCTTTGCTTCTCTGAGTTCGCGCAAGATGCTGCTTTATGCCACTATATCCTCCATTGCCGTCTCTGCCACGATCGCTAGTGCCCTGAGGAGACATAGCAATTTCTACTCTCTCGCTATTCACCTCTCCAAGAGTAATCGGAGTGTTCTGGTCAGTCGTCATCTTCAACACAACATTCCATGCATCTCAACCTCGCTAGATCCTCGCCAATTTCGGGCTCTTGGTCGCATTGCTTTGCGCCCAGTGCGCCCGGCGTCTATTCTTTGGTTCCCTCCGGCCACAGGAAATCGAGGTAGTCTACCATGCCACACAATTGATAAATTTGATGTGTCTAATGATAGATCCAGCGACTTTATGACCGTCTCTGGTTCTTTGTGACTGAGTCACTCCTCGCGTTCACTATTTTCCGAGATGATTTCGACATTCCGTTCCTTCTCATGTTCGGGTTCTTGCTCTTTGTGAAATCTTTCCACTGGCTAGCTTCCGACCGCATTGAATGGGTGCGTTGCTCGCCCCCTTGTCATTTGAACCCACCCTCAGACGACTGTTTCGCGGCAGATGGATCAGCGCCCATATCCTGGACCATCAATAATGTTTCATATCCGGATGACCAGCTTATTCAGTATCCTTTGGTTCATTGATTTATTCATGTTCGCATTCGCTGTCGACAGCACAACCAAGAATGGTGTTGGTGGGATGATGATGTTTGCGAATGAAGTAGGTACGCACAACACTACAGCGAATTTCTTATCAATGCATCCGACAGTATGCTATCCTCATGGCTAGTGCTATGAACGTTATAGCTAAGTACCTGATCTGTGTCATTGATGTTCGCCGCGCGCAACAGAGAGGTGGAGAGAATGCCCCTCCCTGGCAGAACAAGAGCATGTGGATCTTTTACATCGAACTGGCGACTGGTACGTCAACACTTGAACTTCACTTGCTTTGTCTCAACTTCTGGTTGACCGACTCAGACTTCCTCAAGCTCATAACATATCTTCTGTTCTTCTTGTTTATCGTGGCTCTGTACGGGTTGCCATTAAACATTATCAGGGATGTATACCTCACAGGACGCTCGTTTGTTACGAGGTTGCGTGCATTAATCCGATACCGCGCAGCTACGCGTAACATGGATGAACGATATCCAGACGCAACTGAGCAGGAGATGTCAATCATGACGGATCGCACCTGCATTATTTGCCGCGAGGAGATGTATTATCAAGGAAGACCCGGAGGCGCCCAAGCAGAGACACAACCTTCGCTTGATGGACCAAATATGTCTCCGAAGAAGTTACCATGTGGTCACATCTTTCACTTCTATTGCTTGCGATCGTGGCTTGAGCGCCAACAAAGTTGCCCAACATGGTAAGCCCTCTTGTGATACATTAGTGTTTTGCCAGTTGGGGTTGATTCGGTGATCTGTAGCCGACAGAGTGTCCTGGACAATCTCCCACGGAATCAGCAACGCCAGCCTCAAGCTGCGCAACCACAACCGCAGGTTGGAGCCCGCCCAAACCTATTTGGATTTCATCAGGCTGGCGGTCAACAACAACCAGAAAATGATGCCCTTGCTCGGGTTTTAGGGAGATTTGCTCGCAATGCCGCTCAGCCACCACAGGCGGCTGCTGGTCAGAACCCTCAAACACAAGGACCACAGAATACAGGCGCTCAGGGTTGGGTTCCTGGTCCAACGCCGGGCGTGGTCATTCAGTACAATATCCAGTACCAAGGTCAGCCACCCCATGGCCAAGTGCAATTACCCCAATCCACGCAGCCTGTACCGCCGTTCGCTGGGTTCGTCGGGCCTAATCAGGACTGGCGTCCATGGAATTTTGATCAACGATGGCTTGATCACAGGGGTGCACCGGCTGCCCAGGAACCATCTGCCAGTGGAAGTGGCAACCAACTGCCCACTCCGCAGGCACAGTCTCAAGATGCTTTACAGATGCCAGCCGAAGCTGCCGCTCAAGCAGCGTTGATGCGTTCCGGTGGACATTCGACTGCTTTTCCTAGCTTCCCGTCACATTCTGAAACCGGGCCTGTCGCCTCGAGTTCCAATGATACGTCCAAGTGGAAGGTTCCGTCTTTGATACCGCTGGATAGTAGGCATGCAGCGGAGAGTTTGCGTGCTCTGTCTCAGCCGATAGTACCTGATCCATATACGTCCTCGCCCGCAGTTCCTCCTGTGCAAGTACACGGATCCGGCTTGCCCCCTGCGAGCTCCCAAGTCACCAGCCCACAATCTCAACGCTGGGATATCAATCACGTAACAGATGTTCAATTGGCGCTCCTGGACCGAAACACACGAGAAGCGATTGACGAACGAATACGAATCTTGCAAGGCGTGTCGAGTACGATAACTCGCTGTATGGAAGACCTCGTCAGGGTGAGAAGCGCTCTCCCCCCACCTTTGTCTACGGTTTCGCCACAGTTCCCTCCGGATGTCACGACAAGTGATGTTCAGTGTATGTTTGTCGTACCTCGCAAAGAAGCATACATCGCTAAATTGAATTATTCTTTCAGCAGGCAGAAATTCTCAGCCAGTCGCTACCGCATTTCCTGAGCCTGTAACATCGACTAACTCTGGGGAATCGTCATAGGATTATCCTCGTGGATGTGGACAGCGGAGTTGCTTGAAGTATATATACATATGACTTCTATAGTAGTCTCAAACATAGGTATGACCGTGGACAAAGATGATTGTTGGCTTCAGAGATTCAACAACGCCTCCGCTCTACTTTTTACCAAGTCTGGATCCACATTCGCTTTATCAACCTTGGAATAAAATGACTTGAACATCCATCCAATAACTTTCTTTGGATTACCGTCCTGGGGGCAACTTGCAGCAACCTCCTTGAGTATTCTGTCTATCTCCGTTTCCGAGACCATGGGCGGTAGGAATGCAGATATGATTTCTACTTCTCTAGCTTCCTTTTCTGCAAGGTCGGGTCGCTCGCCTTTCACGAATTGAGAAGCAGACTCAGTCTGAAATGGTAACGTGAACAGTGTTCCCGAACAAGATTGAATGAAACGAACGCGCCGAAGGACCGCTTTGCGCAGGACACCGACAATCACGGAAGACGAAACCTTGGAACCAGATGACTTGTCCATATTGTATACTTCAGAGAGAACGGACCTCAAGGTCATGGATGAGACTTGGTCTTTGTTCTACTTGCATATGAGATGCCAGGACGAGCCACAAGCATACAACAGAGAAAAAGGAACTGCGTGCGTACCTTCATAGCCTGCTTCACTCCTACGAGGAGCTGTTCTCGGATTCCTGAAAGAGAAATTAGCACCAACTTGAGGTCATCGATATTCAAGAATAGAACATCAACCTTCATTGGCGAATGGAGCGCTCGAATGGAAACGGCGGCCAGTAAAAAGGATTCTGGAACTTTTTGAACATTGAGACCAGGAGTTCATGACTAGAACTACCAGATGGTTAGCGAGTTGCAGTCTTGTTACGCTGTGAGATGTTTTGCTCGCGATCACGTGTGGCTGGCGATAAGATAAATTAGATGATTAGATCTCGTCCTCGAGTTGTTTGCCTCCGAGTCGAACAACTTACCACCTTGCAGTCAGGACATTCGCGTTGCTGCGACTCTCATGACTAAAAATTTTACGCCACCTCTTCCGAGTAGCTGTGTTGATGCAATTAGAGAGTCCTGCAGAGAACTTCGGGAAGCTCAAAATATCCGGGTGAGTCGCAATATGCTAGTCCTCCTTCACGTATCAGAACCCAGTTCATGAATAATTATGAACACGATGTAGTTGATGTCACTGTCTCTAGGGCTGATGCCATAGCCTCTGCGATGCAAGACATCTACTTGTCTAATTTCTACCCTGTATAGAGTATAGTGTCTTACCAAGCTTTCAATCCCAGGTGATAGATGAGGCCGTGAAACGTCTGTTATTCTCTCCCTCGTTCCTCTATACGTTCAAGCGTGTCTCGGCAAAGCACGGGCTCCATTTCCCGCTCAAATTTCCCTCAGTCCTATCCGAGTTAAACTTCCTCTCTGTGCTTTGTCTCCTTAATTTCGCATCGGGCTATCGTGTACCTCTCCACGAGCAAACTGGTCGCGGTGCATGGGACAACATAAGAGCGCTTGCATTTGGCATGTACTTGTCCTCCACTACTGGCCAAGATGGTTTGCTCTCCGCCAAGGGCATGAGGACAGTCACACCGCAGCAAGTCGCAGAACTCATGTCTGTCAAGATATACGTGGAGCGATCTCATGAAACGTTGCCGGGAGTAACCGTTGGAGAACTCGGCGGACGCGTTTACGATCTAGTCAAATTGATCAGCACCACGTTGAATGAGACAGGAGAAATATTGGAGCAATCTGGCATGCCAGACCTGGGGTCATTTGTCCTGCGAAGCCTAACGTCGAAACGCCCCGGGGGAGGTGATGTGACTGTGGATGATGTTCTGAAAGACGTAGGTCCCTCACACACGTCACAGTGAATGAGCCAAGATCAACAGCATTTGTAGCTCGTGTGCGCTTTCCCTGCATTTCGAGACATGGCAGTTGTAGACGGAAGACGTAAAATTTTCATCTTTGTTCCTAGATGTGGTGCTCAATGTTGGTCGTAAACAGCCGTGTACTGTTTCAAGAAGGCACTATTCCTCATCCACGGAGTGACCCTGCGCTTTGGGTCGTTTTCCCCCCCACCGTTTCCGCTACCAGACACCACAAACGTGCCAGTATTTACAGATAACGTCATTCCTTCTCTGCTTATTCATCTGGGAGTGCTGGACCTGTCGGGAGCAAAATATACTGCGTTGCGGAGTACATTCCCCGATGCCGCGAACGATGCTAATGTTAACATGCTCCTCACTGTTCCCAAGGACACGCCAGGGATAGGCACCGCTATGGCTCCAGGAACGAAGCCAAAGATGGCACCACCAAAAGAAGGACCTGTCCTCACTTGGAACCAGGCATATATTTTGCGCGCCGCTGCTGTGGACGCTTGTGAGAAAATTGTCGAGTATGCACATCAATTAGACGAAGCAAGCTTGTCGGATGGTCAAAAGTGGATCAAGGATATCACTCTTCCAGAGTTG
>QGOI01017106.1:0-23428 GCA_003313885.1 Boletus sp. MG55 | reverse complement strand
ACGAGCACGCTGACCTCGAGCTCGTGTATCCAGAGGTTCGCTCTTTATACAAGACAGAAATCGTCGCCCTGACTCGTTCCTATCAGGATATCGCAAAAGCTGTATGCACATCGTCATCGAAACTGCGAACCAAACTATCCCCACCCAGTACGCTGCATGAGCTGTTCAAAGATGACTTGCGAATTATCCCTGCTCTATCATATCCCGCTGCTCCCGCGGATACAACCCCACCAGTCAGTGAGGTCGTCATGTCGGGTAACATGCAACTTGGCTAACAAACATCGTAAAGCGACATTGCAGGACGCCGGGATGCACCGAGATGTTGCCTGCCCAAACCTGCATGCAGCGGTGCGTCAAGCGTAGCATTTGTGCTTGGACGCTGTGCAAACTGCACGCCCTGGATCCGTCTCGGCGCCCTAGTAGCACGAACTCATTGACGACAAACACCTCCATGGAAGAAAAGGAGGTAGTAACCGTGCTCGATGGTATGAATACGTCGGACGTAAAGAATGGAAGCGACCTCCCCCCACCAACCCCCTCTCCTACCAAGGGGAGTAATAGCGAGCTAACGGACGATCATAGGATCAGACTGATACCAAGCTGGGACAGCGATCTCACGGAGCTTTCGGATTCGGACGCGGAGAGCGTTTCAGATCCGGGCTGGGAACCTGATCCCATGCTTACTAGGCTTCAGAATCCACATTCCATTGCTCGTGAGGTGACTCTCTCCAGAAACTCCGGTTCGAAAATGCAGGAACAAGAGGTGCAATGTTGCTGTCCCAAAGGATCACCGATGGAAGACATGTGACCAGTGCCAGAGAGCTCAACAAACGTGCCAATAGGTGTGATTCGAGAAGAAACAGAGGAGCATACCGGGTCTCGGTGAGTATGGCAACCCCCTTGCAACCGAGGATGGCGTGTGCTGACCTGAGGCCGTGCCCCGCTTTCCGGTGTACCAGAAACCTAAAGGTGCGCTCTCTTCTACCCCTAATCCCCTCTACTAGCTCTTTTTCACAGTACTAACCAACCCCCACTCTGTACGTTGCTTTCATACAACTCTGGGCGCATACATCCACCTTTTTCCAAGGCACAGTATCCCTTTCCTAAACCTTCCATCCTAATCCCCTTGGCTTTGACGAGTCTGACTCTGGTACAGAAGTGAGTCACGCCAGCCCATCAAGCAGGGACCCAGCCTCGACGAGCCAGACCTTGGTACGCTTGGTATGGCCCTAACTCTTTCTATGTTAGTAAGCTAGTTTTGTCGTCTGGGTCACACAGGTTAGTCGCATAGGCTCTTCAGCCCACGCCCTGCTTCAATTAACTAGACTTTGTCATGCAGGTTTAGGGGGATTGAGTCACGTCAATTTATCAAATGGGACCCAGCTTCGACGAGCCAGACCTTGGCACGCTTGGTATGGCCTTAACCCTTCCTATCTTATCAAGCCAGACATACTATGCAAGCTTTGCGGCCTGCATTACACAGGTAAGTTCCCCCAGTTCTTCAGCCCATACCCAGCTTCAATTAATCAGACCTGAGCATGTGGGTTTTTGGGGATTGAGTCACGCCAGCCTACCAAGCAGAGGTCCGCCCTTGATGAGCCAGACCTACCGTGTAGATTTTGTGGTGTGGATCACGGAGGTGAGTGACGCCAGCTCTTCAGCCCATACTTTGACAAGCCAGACCTGGGCGCACCTGCTATATTTGAGACCTTTGATCCTCTGCTTAACTATACCCTTACCCCCTCAAGCCAAAACTTAGTGCCTTTAACACATTCTAGCTCGATTTTGGCATGGCATATAAGTTGGAATGCCGTCTAGCTTCCTAAGTTAACCCCGCAGTTTCTGCGCTTAACCAATCCTGGAGCCAGGTAAGCATATGCCATGATCCAGCAAGCATGATAGGCCGTACTACTCCCATAATCTCATTTATTTATATTTTATTTAACGCTATGAAAGTACAACCAACCCTCAATATTGCCTCACTCCAACCCACCTGGAATAATAGGAGATGGTGTTGTGCTAGGTAGTTCCAGCATGATCACCGCACAGAAATGAAATGATTGCCGGTTGACCAAGGATCTATGCCGGTATACCCATCTGTAGTTAGTGCTCATGTTACCTCTCCCCCTAGTAAATGAGTGGTAGTTTAGCTAAATAGCCCTAGAAAGGTGGCTGTCGGAGCAACGGCTTAATTCCCTTGATGAGAGTTTTTGCAGAATTGAAACCGTGACCCATCCCACTTTACCCATTACTTTGCACATTGCACATGGCCCCAACCCTTGGAGAAGGTGCCTGACGGATCCTTCAAACAGGATTGATAACCCATGTTACCCCCCTTGTATACTAATTAACCTTCATGAAATACCTTTGCCGTTCACTGAGCCTCCCACATCTCCACCACGCCTCCTACAACACTTTCCAAAAATATGCCTAGCGTTTGTAAGGTAGCTAAAGGTAGTAAGCTGATGAGTCACACCAAGTTATGTTAGGAGTATAGTACTGCCAAGTAGTTTTGAGTCACGCTCAGCTCAGCTACGGTATGCCTCTTAAAAATATCTGGTAGTAGCCAAGACGTCGTTATTTTTATATAAAATGTATAGACCTCTTATATTGGTAATGCTATCTTTTACTGTATATCAGTAGCGGTCCAATTAAGTCCTCTTTGCTCAAAACTCACCGAAGCTCTTGTTGGCTATCACTGGGATCACTACGTTACTTTTATCAAAAGACCTTTCGACCTTGTCAAGCCGCCAGCAGTTGGTTTATTCATTCCAAACAACCTCCTACCCCTGTTCAACTTCGCTTTTCATCATATCCTGAACCATGCTGTATGTTTTTTGCATGCTTTCATCATACGCCGCTTATGACTCTTTCCCTTATCAGAATAACCTGTCCTGTCCCTGGCTGCCTCATATCTTACTTGCCTGATCAAGCTCGTAAGCATGCGACCGATTTTCACTCAGTTCGTCGAAATGTCAGATATCAAGGTAGTATATATGCGCTCTTCTTTGCAACGTACCTGACACATTTCAAGGCCAATCTGTCTCTGTTCACAGAGATGGCGAATCTGGCAAACTATTATGCCCGTGTGGGAACCCAGCCCATGGTCGATATAACTTTCAGAAGATATATGCCCTCTGTCGGAGGGATCCTCATCCAAAAGAGCCTGGGGCTTACCCCGACGATAACCAGCCGCTACCCCCTGTAACCCCTATGAGCATCAACAACGACTCCACCATGATCACAGAGACAAGCGACAAGGCTGGCGTCTCCCATTCTCTAGCTGAGGATCCCCCCTTTGTGATGGACGTCGATTCTACACCTCCAGTTGACCATCTTGGTACCCCCCCACCCATTCCTGACATAAACCCAGCCCTCCATGGGACAACCAACGATGCTGCTGGCATGGATGATGTCGTGACTCATGAATCTGTGGCTATGGTCCTTGACCCCTCTCCAGACAAGGTCGTTGATTCAGATATCCCTATGGCAGATTCGACGTCCAACTTGATATCTGAGCAGCTCTTAGCCTTGGGCTTGCGCGTAGATCCTATCCATTTCCTCACCATATGCCTTTCCTGCGCTCACCCCATACACTACACCTCAGCACACTTCCATTTGCTTCGGACCCATAAACTACCCCCACAAACGAGGTGCATCATTCCATCAAAAGAGAAGCTCACGCAAATGCTGGTGCATTTTCATGCGGATAAATCCAACAACATTTTTTCTGGGCCTATATCGCCTATTTCTGGCGTCTCAGTGGTTGATGCTTACAAGTGCACAACCGTTGGCTGTACATCCAATGCCATATTTCCAGACAAGAGAAGGTTTAACGAGCATTGCCAACACAGTCACGGTGACATCTCTGCTCAGCAACGAAGGTTCTCGATCGTTAAAGCACAAGCTCTGCGCCTGGAGTTAAACCATGCCCAGCTTGTCGAGGTTACCTACGCCCCCTCACCGCCATCTCAAACTCTTATAGATGACATTGAAGCATGCCTAACTTCTAATGCTTTCTATGCCATTTCTGACGTCTTTCAGCCCTCTTCTAACCAGCGGACTAAGGGCACCATATTTGCACAGCTAGGTTGGGATAGCCTCCTTGTCGGTGTCAACATGCACGCCCTCCGAAGCACTGTTGCCCCACCTAAAGAATCTGAACCTGCCTATGTTAAGCTGCTCCAAATTGTTGAGCTCTATTACGCCTCAATATCTCCCCTTATTGCTTCCCTTCCTATTCTCACCGCCCGGGCAGTTCTTTCCACTGGAGAGCTTACCTCGCAGCCGTTCAAGCCTTTGCAGGAGAAGGAGACGTTGAGGAAGTATTCCCGTTTTATGGCCCTTTTCCTGGTCTTCATTTTGCGCCATGCGGCCGATCCCATTGCTGGCTTTTCTGTTCCTCTCCATCTTGACCATACAGCGCATATATCATCACTACGGGACACGCTCAGTACCAACGACCCCTCAAAGATATCGTGTCAAATCCACTCTGTCATCCTCTCTCTTTTGACTCACCTGAGTCACGCAGCGGTGCTCAATGACCGCATGGATCTTCTTACCTTGTTTCTTCTTACCTACCATCTTAGAGATGATTCTGGAAATACTACCAGAGTCTCCGCCATCCCCCCAAACATTTCCGCAATCCAATGGTGTCTCAGGGCCACCGCAGTAAGGGAAATCTGTGACAAAGCCACCAATTATGACGGCGATACCTTCCGGTAGGTCTTGTTGTCTCTATCCTTTTCCTATCTCACCCCACAGAGCATACGAGGTTCATGCGAAGCCGTTGATATCCGACTCGAAACCAAGCCTTTTCGCATACCTTCGACAGAAGCATGCTTTTCTGAGTACCTTGGCCTACGCTGAGCCTGGTCTGCCGCATTTTATTTGGAACAGCAACATGAGCGTCTTATCTGTTGATGGCCTGCCATTGACGGTTGAGCGCGTTCAGAAATCAATGCAACGTATCCAAGAAGAGATGGAGGGTCTGATCAGGAAGCTCACCTTATCCATTGATTTCTCCGACGTCCTGCAATATATCGACTCTCGAATGGACCCAGACAAGCCGGACATGTGGTTTACTGATCGTCCTAGAGAAGATCTTCCAGGTACTTCCGTTGTTTCACAAGACCCCTGTGGCCTCTCTATCTTTTCACGTCGCCTCTTTGAAAAGATGGCACTGGATGGCCCCTATTTTACGATGAGTCACGGCACTCTTGTATCCCATGGGTGTGAGTCACGTTCTATTTGCTACCATCTGCCCTTCTAACCATCCCTTAGCTGAAATCTGGCGGTGGATCAGTGATCTTGACGAGCTGGTATCTGCCATGTACTACGCTGTAACCCTGACATGGGGTGGGGGTGCTCGAGGCACTGAATGCGATCACCTTAAGCACACCATTCATGGACAGGGGGATCGTCACGTATTTATCCTCAACGGGATGCTTTCCATTGTGACAACTTACGTCAAGACTCAGCACCTTCAAGGTCATGGCCGTCTTATTGTCCGTACACCATCGCGCTCCATTTCCCGTCTTGTCGTCTTCACCCTCAGTGTTCTGTACCCCGTCGCTGCCAAACTCGCGTTCTATGTCATGGAACAGCCCAAAGCCCAAAGCTATCTAGCTTATCTCTTTGTGCATCATGGAACCGTGCTCAACGCCAGGACCTTCTCTCTGATACTTCAGAGCTATACCGAAAAATATCTTGGCCTTTCCTTAAATCTCAGGGACTACCGCCAAGTAATGTGTTCTATGCTCTGCTCCCTCGCTCGGGCAGATTTTGGCATACCTGACGAAGATGACCATGATCTGGCTGCAATTCATGCTCAGTTCGGTCACTCAGCAACCGTTTCAGACTCTCATTACGGAATTCAGGGTACGAACGCCCTTTCTTCTGTATCCTATACCGCCGTTCGCTCGATGCAGCGTGTCTCAGCCAAATGGCATGCCTGTCTAGGCGCTGCTGGTTCTGGCTCTTGCGTTGTTGCAGAATCATCGACCAACGTAGACCAAGCTTCTCGGCTACTGGATTCCTTCAAGGGCCCTCTCTCTTCGTCCATCCAAGAAGTAACCCGTGAAGGCATTCAGCAGTTCTACCACGCTGTTCTTCCCCATTGGACCAGTGTCTTGCAAGGGTTAGGCTCAGATCTCATATCCTACATCAACTCTACATTCCTTTCATTATCTCCTTCCACGGTACAACAGCAAATTCCCCTTATAGTTCACCCCCTGCTTGCTTCTCGCATTCGTCACCTGTTCCCTGGTACTGCAGAATTTTCATTTACCTCTCATCAACAAGCTGAGCTCGTACAGAGCTGCCTCACCAACGACCATACCTTGGCTATCATGCCCACTGGAAGCGGCAAAAGCTTGGCTTTTTTTGGGGCCCCTTTTCTAATCCCCTCCAGCATGTTTATTGTCGTAACCCCATTTGTCGCGTTGACGGAAGACATGTGTCGACGGCTTGCTGCCTATCCTATCTCTGGTGGGAAATGGTCCGATGATATCAGCCCCTTTGACGCCCAGTTGATCATTGTCTCTGCCCATGAAGCGGGCACGCCACGCTTTTTCCAATGGGCTCTGGCAAACACGGAACGAATCAACCGGTTATTTGTGGACGAGGCGCACCACATATTTGTATCTGATTCCTATCGCTCCTGCTTCAAGCTCTTTCATCTGCTCACTCGTTTGAAGAAGCCAATCACCTTCCTTACCGCTACAATGCCCGTCCATTCCACCTTAGCCCTTTGCCAAGCAATGAAGATTAACCCGTTGCTCCTTCGAATCATTCGGGCCCCAGTCTCTCGCCCAAACGTTGGCTATCGTGTCATCCATGTTGATGAGTCACGCCTGGTGGAGAAAACTATCGAGGTCTTTCGCTCCATACGTCTTCACCCCCACGAACGTGGTGTTATTTATACAACCAGCATCGCCTTTACGCAAGATATTGCCCAGAAGCTTTCCATTCCTTCCTACACTAGCCGTATCCTCCCTGATGAACTAAAGAACAAGGAAGAAAAGTCACGCCGTTTTCTTGCATGGCGTTCGGGGAAAACACCATGGGTGGCTGCGACAATATGCTTTGGTGAGGGCGTCGATTTTCCGAGCGTCCGCTATGCTATTATTGTCGAGCCCAAGGAAATGCTCTCCTTTCTTCAAGAATCTGGACGTCTTGGTCGTGATGGCCTTGCCTCTCAGTCGATTACCATATGGAGCATTCCACCCAATCCACCGCCTGCTGACGATCCTGACCATTGTGGAAAACGATCTATGGCGCTCTTCCTCCGCACTAATTCTTGTCGGAGGCTGACGTTTCAGCAGTTTGATCCCGGGGTACACTCGTGTGCTTCTTCCTCTGACAACGTTTTGTGTGATTTCTGTGAGCATATTTCCCAGGTATTTCACCCACACGACCTCTTTTCTTTCCAAGTTAACCCATCTCATAGTCAAGCGAGCTGTTTGTTCCTACCCCAGCTCGGTTTGACCTACCTTTGGCCCAGGAACTGCTCCCTAAATCTAAGGCTACCCCCCTTTCTATTTCTGTTCAAAGTAATGCCCTTCTCGTCGATCAGGGGTATGACACAGGAAAGCGAGACATGGAAGCCCTCCGTAGCATCATTTCTCGTGTTTCTGCCATGGGCTGTGCTGACTGCTGGGTTCTTGGCGAAACCCACATAGGTCCCCATGGCCACAATCGATCTTATCTTTTCAACACGCTACTATCCAGTCTCCGTGCCAAGAGAAGAGAAGAGAACATCTTTTGGCCCTCGTGTTATCGTTGCTGGATTCCGTTTGAAACACCCTGTAGCCATCCTGGTGTTAAAAAGGGTGACTGCATCTCGCCTGAAGACTGTCCCTATCCGGAGATCCCTAACATCATCCCGACCCTCTGTTCCTTGATTTACACCTATGACACCCCCTCTAGGTCCTTTCTTGCTCGAATTTCCACCACATTATCTCTCGACCCACCCCTTTCGCAAAACATGTCTCGTTTTCTGCAATGGATGACAGAACCTGCACCATCAGCCGATACTGTTCCAAATTTTGCATTTTTCCTAATCACGTTTTCCCAATGTTTTGATAGGTAGATTCATTCTAGTGGTCATGTGCGTGACTCAGGGGTGACTCGATATTTTAAGCCTGTGTAGAGCAACATGTACGCTACATAGTATCATGCATTACCACCTCGTATCGTCCATGTTTATTCTGTGTACCAGTCTGTAAACATCGCCTTGACATACAGCGGCAAGCTTACCAGGATGGAGATGCTTATCCTCGTAGTGGACTAGTAACTCCCATGGGAGGTTACTGAACTCACAGAGAGGACATTTGAACCGTCCCTCTTTTTCTTTTATTGCCCAACTCTGACCTGGTACATGTTTCAGTGCCTTTCAATTGTCCTTGGGCTTTCATACATACCAAAGGAGTAAAGATGGAGGTATTGCTGCTCGTTGTGTTTACTCTTGACGTGCCTCTCTAGCTGCATCATGCCACCCTCTTCGAACGTAGAGAAGCAGTATGGGCAAATGATTTTGTTGGTCATCGTGGTTATGATACAGCGGGACTATTTTCTCGACGTTGTCAATCTAACCCCATATTATTTAACCTGATTAGTCACTTATATCTGCTCCGACTCACCAGGTTATTTCGTCCCTCGTTCTGTCACTTACGCTATGGACCTCGAGCCGCATTCAGAAGATGTTGTCGGTCAGAAGAAGCGAGAGATCAGAGAAGCAATTCAACCAATTCAAGCTGAGCAGACCTACATTATTGGATCGCTCAAGTCACGTCAGAAACGTCTTCAGCACATCTATCAAGGCCTACAAGATGGCGTTGTGGATGCGATAGACCAGCCATCCTTGGACGACCTAAACGAAGAGCAGCTGGATGTATTGCGCCTGGCCGTGGACGGCTGTAGCTTGTATATTACCGGCGCAGCAGGTACGTGACTCAATACCTGAACTGACCTATAACTCATACCTGCGTAGGAACCGGCAAGACGCACCTCCTTTCACACATCCATCAAGCCCTGCTTTACAAACACGGCTATCGTCCTAGGGTGGCCTTGACAGCCAGCACCGGCATGGCCGCGTTGGTCATCCAGGGTATCTTATTTATATCCATTCTTTCTCCCCTGACTCCCTCCCATTAAGGACAAACACTCCACTCCTGGGCTGGTTTTCATAACCCATTCATGACTGTCGAAAAGGCCATGGAAAAAGTGAACCGTTTCTCGGCCGTGCAATGTCGTTGGATAGAGACAGAGGCACTTTTGATAGACGAGAGTAGGCTTTTCTCTGGCTCTTAGGTTGCTTATCAACCTGACCTCGCAGTATCTATGGTCGATGGGAGGTATTTGAACCTCATTGATCAGGTAGCGCGCCGCATTCGTCTTGTAGATCGTCCATTTGGGGGACTTCAGGTATATTCGTCCTTTGAAACTACTACATGATCCCACTCATTCCTTGGTTAGCTTATCTCTTCAGGCGATTTTTTTCAACTACCTCCCTGTAACTCAGAGGGAAATCCACCTATGTTTGCCTTTCATTCCGATGCATGGCTTAGAGTCACGCAGTCCTTCATCCATCTCAGGACTGTTCACCGCCAAGCAAATCCTGGTAATTCTCTTTTTTGATTTACGAGATACATGTAACACATTGACCTCCAGATTTTGTTAGAGTACTGAACGAGTGTAGGGTTGGCTTTCCATCCACCGAATCCATCTCTGTCCTTCGCGGGCTCGACCGTGACTTAGATCGCCAACCTGTCCGACCAATTCAGCTGTTCGCCCTTCGAAGTCTCGCTGATAGGACAAATAGCTTGCAGTTGGATATGCTGCCTGGACCACCCTATGTCTTTCGTGCCAATGATGGGCCTGACCACCCTCTCTCACTGCCTTATTACAGCGATATGCCCATCGACCCTTTGCTTGCTTTAAAGCTTGGTGCTCAGGTGATGTTGCGGAAGAATTTTGGCAACGGTCTCGTCAATGGAACCATTGGCACGGTGGTTTCTTTTCACACCGAGGACGATTTACTCGCCTTTGGAAACAACCACGCAAGGTTCACCAACGGCCTTCTCCGTCAAATCGACCCATGCACCTTACCTCCTTCGCACTCGACGTCTCCAACGGCATATCCCGTCGTGTCTTTTATAACCCCTTCTGGGCCAGAGCACGCCTATTGTCGGCCAGAGATTTTCCAGGTGGAGGATCAACATGGACAAATCGTCGCCATGCGCACTCAGGTCTGTAGTTAGCCCCTCTTTCGACCATGATTAACCCAACCCTTAGGTTCCTCTTACTCTCGCTTGGTCTATGACCATGCACAAATCCCAGGGCCAGACAATACCCAGACTCATTGTTGACTTTTTGGGCATTTTTGCACCCGGTGAGCCATCTACCCCCGGTTGTATATGAGTCACGCTCACAGATTTGCTCAGGCCAGGCCTATGTCGCGCTATCCAGGGCGCAATCGCTGGAGGGCATGCAGATCGTCCACTTTGACCCTTTCCGGGTGATTTTACTCCATTTTGGGAGCTGCTTCCGTTCTCACTCAGGACCCGTTTTAGATCATGGCAGATCCAGCCGTGCTTAGATGGCATCGCGAAGTATTCGGGGAACTCCTGTAGCCTTTGTTTCCAACGTATTAAATCTCTATCGTGACTTTTGTCCTTACATCGTCGGCCCACCATGAATTCTGCCTGCATGGTCAAATGTCCTTTTTGTCTCATTTCATGCAATGATCCTGCTCGCCATCTTGATACTCATTCGGATAACCGTGAGCTTCATCTCTATGTATTCAGTATGTTCAAGTTTTACCAGCCGTGCTCGATGGCTAAGCTGAGTTATAGACCGAGCATACTCTCTTGACGACCTTCCAAACGGATACCGGTGTCCCCTATGCCCCTTCGTCGGGCTTCCGTTTATGCTGTACACCCATCTCCAGAGCCATTTCAAAGTTCATGTACGTCGTGGATCTATTTCCCGTGAGCCTGTTTTTGACGCCTTTTATAGCCAATCGAAGAAGAGGTCGTGATCTGTTCCAACTCGGATGAGGGGCCCCCTCGCAAAAAAATCAAGACAATGCCCTCCCAACCTTCCTCTATGTGCACCCCCTCTTCATCTGGCAGTAGGCCTTTGGTTAACCTGCTTCCCAAAAGGCCTGTGACGTCTACTACCACCCAGTGGAACCTCGTTGGAATGGTTGAACCCTCCACCCCTACCCCTGTTTTCGACATTCAGACGCCCCCATCATCTCTGCATCAGCACCATCATAGGGATGCACATCTGCTGGCCACTGCAGGGATACGGACGTCGGTTGATACAAAGCTTGAGGACCTACGTATCGTCGTCATTCAGTTTCTCCAAAACCACAAGGAAACCTGCTTGCTTCATACGATGCTGCAGCAGGTCCCTGAATCCCCTCACTCCTCTCTCTTTCACTGTGATTTCCAGAGTAGGCCACGCCCCGAAGACTACAATAGCTTTCGCCTCGAATTTCGCAAGGCCAACAACTCAGGTCGATGTTCATCCTGCGGCTGTCCCAAACTCGATGGCCTTGCACACGATGGTTCTTGGAACGGTGCGTCAAAAAACTGCCATGACGAATGTCTGCAGGACTGGGTTATTGGTCTCTGTTATTATATCTGGACCTTTGTCGATCTTCGAAAGAAGGTCTTTCATCTTCTTGGAATCCCCATTGATACGTTTGGCCAAGGTCACGAAGCAAGAGTTGCATTTGCCTCGTGGTTGGGTAACCGGTCCGGTAGGCATCCATCGTACATCGCATCCAACCTTTTAGATGCTCTTTTTGTCGTTGCGAATAACGCTGCATCTCTATTTGGTCATTTTGATCCCGACAACGTAGAACTTACCATAGATTAGCCGCCTTTCTTATGGGATTACAATTTGTCGTTGAGTCACGCATGAGTCACGCAGTACTCGATCACTGTAGAATGTCGGGTGGGATCTGAAAAGCATTGCTCATCGGAAAAAGACGTGTAATTTGCACAAAGTCCAGCTTCCAACGTCATTTTTTTTACCTCTCCATATTTTCCATGAGATCCTCGTGTCTGATTAGAATCAGAGATAAACTACCAGCGGATCTCATTACCCTCTATATGGGTAGGGCTTCTATTGAAGACTTCTTTTTTACCTTTGTGCCTATCCAATTTCTTTCTTGATGAGGTCAGGGCATAATGATTAGAATCAGAGACAAAATACAAGCGGATCTCATTAACCTCTATATGACTACATTGTGGGAAATCTATCTCCCGGGTGGGTGAGCGGGGTGGGGTTCGCGTGGACCCACAACTCTTCATCTCAAACTAACTATCCACGCTTCCTTCATTGCATCATCGTTTATTTTAAGCCTTATTAGTCTCTTCTTTTTCCGTTTTTCATCTGTTTTTTAGATGCTACCAGACGTTTCGGCCGTTGTCCGCGTTGGCCATATTCGACTTGAACAACGCATTGACGAAGCCTTACAGCGCGAGCTAGCTCATATCCTCTCTGGACAGAGTGACCACGAAAGCGGCTCGACAGAGATGCCGGCCAATTCACCCCAAGAACCCACCAGACCTTCTATACTCGATCTCGACCCATCAATCCAGCAATCTTCGGGTAAGAAGGCGTCCGATAAACTCCGCAGACAGAGGAATCGTGCCCTACGTCGGGCCGAATGCCCGAGTCTTCCTCGCTTTTCGAACTCGAAGAAATACAAAGATGTCCGGCCCGTCACCGTCGACTTCAACGCAACCGACCTACCTGCTGCCAAAGGGGCATTCGTCAGCCAACGCCAGCGATGCGACACGTCTCAGGAATGGACCCTGGACCAGCTGCTCCATCACGGCTTCAAGGCTGTGGACTGGGACGGCCAGTTAGTTTTTCTTGCTTTCTTTCTTACTATGAGTCACGCCCATCTTGTCCTCCACAGAACGCCAACCGCCATCGTGGATGAGGAAGACCGCGTCATGACCATCTTGGCCGGTCGACCACAGAGCCAAGATTGGCACGAGGTCCATACACAGATGAGCGCCCTCCTTGAACAGGCCGGCTCTAACGTTCAAGCTCACCACAATGAGCGACGAGGAAACTTTGTTTCCTTGTCCACTGGTGTATCTTATGGAGGAGGTCAGACAGTAAGCCCATATCTTCCATGCCCTCCATCTTATTGAGTCACGCCTTTAGGCTCCTGCAAATCTCGCTCACAGGCCGGTCGAGAAGGCCATTATCGATAACCTCTGTCTGGACGCCAACTTTATCCGCGCCGCCGGATTCATGAGCAGTGCGGTCTCTCTTATATTTGCTCCATTTTCCTTAACGCCTTGTTTAGGTTGTTTCGCGTTCTATGCACCGAAGCTCTACATGGACTATGCAGTCAACCTTAGGGCACTACTCGAAGCGTATGCTCACTTGAAAAAACCTTTTCAAAAAAGCGTTTTCCCCACCTCCACCTTCAACTGCGGTGCCCGTGTCGTGACTTTGGAGCACGTTGACATCACGAATGTCCCTTATGGTCTCTGTGCCATATTTGCCTGTGGATCTTATGATCCCACCCTGGGTGGCCATCTCATTTTGTTCAATTTAGGATTAGTTGTTCGGTTCCCCCCTGGATCTACCATCCTCGTCCCTTCTGGTACCATCCGGCACGGTAATACCTCCATTCAACCCCACGAAACAAGGCAATCTTTTACCCAGTATTGCCCAGGCGGCTTGCTTCGTTGGGTTGCTTACGGGTTCAAGGCGGTCAAGGCCGTGTCTTCCAGCGTTAAGGAGTATTTTGACAATACACACGAGCAACGCCGGGCACACGCTGTTGGCTTGTTCTCCAAGGTTAACGAGCTGCACGACGATAGGACAAGCACGTTTGGGTTAAGGGGTTATCATTAGTTTCTTTAATGGCTTGCATGCCGTATCTAATCTAACCTTCGTTAATGTCACGATTTGTTTAACCTTTGACAAGCGGGCGGTAACCAATACCCCCGCATAATGTTGTGACTCATATATTCTGAAGGTGTGATCAGCTCGCCTCTTTTGCACAGGCTATTAGAACTAGACGTACGCCCGAACTTCGGCAGAAACCTTCAAGTCGTTTACAATTCAAAGCGGAAACTGGTGCACGGAATCCTTTACTTTACCTCCCACCCATCTTGACCCCAGCTAGCGGTCGCATATCGACTCGTCTCGAGTCGCAGCGTACACTACTCGTTGCGCCATCTGCCCAGCATCGTTTTCCGTCGTATACAACGCCATTGCCGCATCGCTATGACACCGATCGTCCCAGACGTCCTCTAATTCGTCATGCTGGCCTAGATGACCTTCTGGCCCGGTTTCTCGACTCTGCGAGTTTGCTCCATTTTCTATCGCCTTTGGGGCGTTCCGTGTCGCTGTGGGACTCGGAGTTACCTGCTACGGCTGGCTCGTATCCCAGCTCGCTCGGCTTGTCTCGAGCCTTCCCAGGTGAGCTCTCCCCTCCAGGCGCTTGTGCTCTTGTTCTAACGCATTCTGTAGCCTTTTTTCGGCCTATACCTAGCGTCCTCATCACTCCCAGACGCTTCCGACACGTCCGTTTCGTCTCCCAGGCCGCCTGGTTCGACTTGAGCTCCTCTGGGTAGGTCTGTTTCATCCCTTGGCTCCAAGCGATTGCTGACGCGCTCCCATGCGCTCTGCAGGTTGTTCAGAAGGTTTCTACAGTCTTCTTTGTGCCTTGATGCTCCTGACGCGTCCGTCCTGCCGCCGGTAGGTCGTTCTTTGCAGTTCGCATCACACCACCTCTCCCCATCGAGCTTAACACTTGGGGGGTTCGTACTGACGTTCTGACGCGTTCTGCAGGTATTCTATATGTCCCCGACGTCCTTGTCGCTGCTATATGGTCCCAACGCGTCTTTCCGTTCGCTGGTACGTCTGACGGCGACGCTCGTATAACCTATGTGCTCGACTCGGGGGTTCTTTCTGTCGTGCTGCGGGCTTGCCAGGCAATATGGCCTTTTCTTCGACTGGGGACATCGATTGTATGTGCGTGCTCTCACCGTCAATCCCTGCTTCTGTGCCTCCATATATGACCCCTTTGTTCTGTCCGACGATGACCTCGCCGCCCGGCTCGACCTGTATAGCGCCCGCATCGATGTGTTGCTCGTTGTCCGCCGCATCTGGTGGCTCGGGTAGCCCCCCAGGTCGACGCAACTCGTCGCCGTGTTCGCCCGTGCCCTCTACACACTGTCGCGACCCTCTCGACGCCCCCTTGACGCTCAACTTGACGCTCCCTTCGACCTCGCCTGGCCTATTCACCCTCCCAAGCCCACTGGCTTGTCAGGGGGCTCTGTGGGCACGTCTGGAGAATGCTCGTCGTCGCCTGTCGCGTCCCCAGGATCTCCCGATCGTATTGGGTCATTGTTGGTGTCTGGGTTATCATGCGACATGTTTTCCTTGGTCGTCGGGTTGTTTGCATGGGCTCCTGATTACCCTATGGGTTCTCCTGGGTCGTCTATGACATCGCTCGGGCCTCTGTGACACCTGGCGACTCTTCTTCATCAGCACGGCCGGTCGTCGTCATCCGGCTATTCCGCTCCCCCCCAAGGCGGCCAGGCCTTGCACGGCGTGCTCGACGTTTCTGGTGAGTCTTCGCTTATTTTATTTCTTTTGAGATGCTCCCAACTTTGTCTTTGCAGGTTTCCCCGGGCGGTGTGGTTGCTACTATGACTATCGCTATCCACCACAGAATGGCCAGTGGTCCAACATTAACGATCTTGCCCGCACTTTAACCTGCAATGACTCAGGGTTCACCAGTCGCTGATCGCCTTATCCTTCGCCCTGATATATCTGGTTACGTCAGGGTTTGCAAATGCTTCCAGCGAGCGGCGTACGGGTCGTGTTTGTCAGAGCAGTGGAACGAGAGATCGGTTCGGCATTCGGAGCATATTTATTATAGTAAGAAACTTCCACGACCGCATTTCGCCCCACAACTCTCCTCCCCCAGTGACCTTGTAAACAAGGTAATGTACGCACTGCCGATTTGTTCAACGTACTTATGCTAGTAGGAGGTCATGTCACGTGATTGCCCTTATGTCAACAAAGTTGTTACATCCCAACCGTGACAATGTAACGTACGATCAATCGATCCCACACCTATTTCTTGAACACGCGACATGTCTAGGAAGATTTCGGAGATGACCCCAGCACAGGTATGTGCTCATTCCACTGTGCGTTTCCTTCAAGTTCACTCACCAAGCCCAATCTAGCGCGAGCGCAAGCGTACGCTCGACAAGGCTCGTCAGAAAAAGCGGCGAGACAAACTGTTAGTCCCTCGTAACCTCCGCTCGCACCATGTAGCTAACACCGTTATCAGAAAGGGTAACGCCCTCGTAGAGTACCGAGCCCGGTGCGTTCGATATCAGAGGCGATATTATAGGTGAGCTATGCGGCTGTATTCCACCTCGCATGATGTTGACAGCGTTATAGAAGGTGCATAAAAGGGCTCCCTAGCGAGGAAGATGAGTCACCCCCTCCACCGAGGAAGCGCAGGTATCCTCACCCATCTCTGTTACCGTTCATAGCTTGCTAACTATATTCCAGAAGAAGGAGCCCCCCATCTGACAAGTCTGAAGATGATCAATTAGAGGAGCAGGAAGACGTGGAGGTGGAGAAGTCTGGACTCAGCACACGCCAGTGAGTCACGCCCCACCTTTGCGTCCTTTCATTTCCGAGTTCGTTGCAGAAGACGTCCCTGGGTTGAGATGTGGGTTGAGATAGCAAAATCTGGACCCAGCACACGCCGGTGAGTCACGCCCCAGCTCTGTGCCCTGGTTTCTTTTGCGACCTCATTGCAGAAAACATCGTCCAGTCGAGGCGAGCGATGGAGATCAGGGCCAGGAGGTGCGACATGAGTTACATCGGTAAGTCAACACGTTTTGAAATGCATTCCATCGTTGACAAGGCTGCACAAGGCGTGTACAGCATGTCCAGTCGTCTGAAGACCAGGGAGATGTTATTGAGTCACGCCCCAGATTCGGGCTCCGTTTCAAGTAAGTTACGCGCCTGCTCGTTGTCGTTTAACCCCTCACTAGGTTACAAAAGACAAGTCGCTGCTCCTACCGACGAAGACGAAGACGACGGTGTCAACCGTGACGACGGCAGCAACCTCGTCAACCATGGCAGCCACAGCCAGGAAGACCTGGAGGCCAATGGGCATGACGATGAGGTACAAGGACAAGAGGAAGCGAGGTCATCAGCTGGACCCACCATCGACCGGTGAGCTGGTTATTTCTGGACGCCCACTCCGTCGCTAACTGGGTCGCAGAAGACCTGTCCAGCCGTTTGAAGACGACGATGGCGTGCCCTTGTAAGCCCATGTTCTTCCCTCCCTCTTTGCATATCCATAGCTATTTTACAGAAGCCTCGTCCCCAAAGTTATGCCTGGTGGAGGTGAAGATGGGGAGCCCACCTCCCCCCCCAGGCTACGGCGGTAAGTATCTTGGGCATTTTGTTGGCTACCATTTACGGCGTTACAGAGGACTCCTCCCTCAAGAGTCCTTGACACCTTTGGCAGCCCCAGCCACCCCCAACGACCACTCCAGGGATCCGGGACCAAGTCACTGTGCAGACCCCTCACCATCCCCTATGCTAGGCGCGTCGCGAAAAACCGACCTCATCACTAACATCCTTGGCGTTGAGGTCCACGCCGATGCACCCACGGTGGACTGGACAAGCGGTCATCGGACTGTGCTACCCTTCCTGCCAAAAATTTCGCAAAATGGGTCTATTGAAAATATTCTTGCAAAAGATGCACGCTACGTAGCTGATATGGCCAAGATTCCAGAAGCAGGTCCATCCAGCTCGCTTGTCACCTGGTTGGACAAGAGCATGCCCAAGCCTGAGCTCTTCAAGGCCGCTCGCGATGCCTTGTCGTTGAACAAGTCTGTGGTTGTCAAGGAATATGTTGACTTTGGGTCGTTCGACTTCAACCTCGTCGATCTAGAAGAGCACTTCATGATCAGCCCGCACAGGCCGGTAGAGGCCCATGGTACGTCTATAACCTCTCCTTGCTCAAACCCTTCATCCACATCCTCTAGATATGGCCCGGCGGGTGAATGACTCCCTAAACCTTTACGTCAACACGAACGTCGAAGAGTTCGTTGGCGACATCACCAACACCAACATCATTAGGGTGGCTCTAAGCTTTCCCCTACCACAATATACAGCCCCTTCACCGTTTGAGTAAGTTCTCTCTGCATTAGCCTTCATTTCTGCCTGCTCAGCCCTATCCAGAAAGCTTGACGACGGTCTTTCTCTGGGCTGGGCTCAGACACAAGGCCATGCCTCCCTTGACGGCGAAAGACTCCCCTCTGACGTTTGGACGGTACGCTCTTGGGGCCTTGGGCACCATGCGGGTATCGTCACTTATCCCCACCATGATGCTGACGGTGCAGGAACGTTTGTGATCGTCGCCTCCGGGGTGAAGAACTGGGTTCTAATAAGACCCAAACATCCCAGGAAAGGGCTTCCCGCCTTTCTTGCTCGTGTCAGTAGTTCTACCCACAGTCTACCTGACTTCCCGGGTCGGATGGAGTTTGAGACGGTTCATCTGTATCCTGGGGATCTTTTGTAAGTACATTTTTTCCAACCGCTGCTCGTGTTCACCTTTCATAGGATCATGCCTCCCGGGCAACAACATGCAGTATATACCCCAGTTGCTGGCTTTTCTCGAGGCGGTCATTACTTTAACCTCGACACCATGCACCTCACGGAGCTATCCAGGTTTGTGGACCAGACTCACGGAAAGTTTGTCACAAACGACGTCAATTATGGCACGTTCGAAACCCTTTGCCGTATGGTTGTATTCTTGACGATCATACCTGAGTCACGCAGTGAGTCACGCCCTCACTTTGCGAATAACTGACTGAAAGCCTAATCAGAACTGTACAAGAATTCCTTGATAACGCTATGTGGGATGGTAGCCTATCATAAATCCTACGTCGCCCAAGGAACAACACCCCAACAGTCAGCAACCCTCGGCATGGCCAGCAGGGTCGCTGAAGCCGTCCTCGTCCACTTTGGCTTGAACGACTTGGAGGAATACGAGGCGTTTCTTGCGGGAGCCGACATGTTCGACAGGGGCGAGGTTGTTAATATACATGCATTCCTACATGATATCATTTAACCCAATTCCTCCTTTGTAAAGTCACGCCTCCAAGTAGCATAGTCGACTAGTCGCTAACCCTGTTATACAATCTCAGTCGTCACAAACAATTTGATAGGAATTCAAAACAGTCTATTGTCATCCATTCCAATACATTTCATAGCACTAGAAACTTTACCCCCCAATGCAACCCATTGCCTTTGATTTATCCGAGTCACCTGCCATCCCTAGTAGGCCATTTTCTTCGCATGAATCACGACGACTATACTTACCATTTCCATCATCGACCCGGGCCGGTACCTTTCGCGTTGCCTCAGAAACGGTCTGAATAAATAACGGTAGTTGTAACCCAGCGCGAGTATGGCTACACAACTAGCAGCTGATACGTCTGATCGTATAATTTACATCCTACCGTAGCCCTATCACCGTGGTATTCATCAGAATGGTCAACTCCCTCCTTCTCCGGGTCCCAGGAGGTACCAGCAAGAAATTCCGATGAAGCGAAAGCGCTACAATGAAACGCGCATATATTCACTCTCCAGTTCGTTTGGATGTGTTGCTGATAGTCCCAGACTGTTTCCGATATGTCTGTCATATATGATCTGCCGCTCAACCCGAACGGTTGATGATGTCTGGTCTCCTTCCAGAGTTTTGGAATACGATAACACGTATGTCATGAGTGTCTCGGAGGTGAAGGAGCCCGCGTTCGTGAAGCCTGGTGGCTGACAGCTTCACGTCTCTACTAGTTTCGAGATTGGGTATGCTGTTGACAGTACTATTCGCGCCACGATGCGACTGCCATTACTTACTCAGACCGCTGTAACTAAAGGACCACACACTTCCTACAATGTCACTTCAAGTCGATTATTTCTCTTGTAGACGCACCCTCGAAGAGCTCTGCCATCTCAACGACGGGGACGATTCCGGATACATCGAAGGCAAGGTCTTCATGGTTTGGCCACCTCGCAAGAACGCGTATCGTATTCAGTTCGAAGTCCTTCAAGACTCCACCCGGCACCGCTTCCCTGTAGAGATCCCCTACACGGATGATGTCGTGTTACGCTCTCAAGACCGAATCTCACTGTCCCTCAAGGGCGTCAAGGTCGATGTGAAACAGGAGTCTGATAGCCCATTCTCGTACCCTATCGCACTGCGCTTTCCATACAGCGTGGTCTTCAAGCATTTGTCCGGAAGGAATGCGGAAAAGTTGATCGACACACGCAAGGGTACGTTGCTTATCTATCCGTAAGCTATTATCTCTCTCTTTCCTATCGCACAGGAAGCACCTGTGAATGGTATAGCCCAGGCACCATTCCGACAGTCACAGAAGTGGTTGCGTTGGATGCCCCCATCATTCCCAAAAAAAATCACGCCAGGACAGTTAGATTTGACCTCCCGGCTGGTTCTCACGACCAAGACGATCCCCCTTCCATTTCGAACCTAGCCAGCCCATGCAACCCACCGGCGCAGAATCCCATTGATCAAAGGGCTGATCGCTCATCAAGAACGATGTCCGAGTCGTGCAAAAGGCCAAAGCTCGCTGACCATGAACCTGGTGAGTCACGCTTATTTCCTGGTTCTCAGTCACGCTCATCCCCTGATGTAGATGAAAGAAAAACCACCCAGGCAGGCTATGTCACGTCTACAGCTGATAACAGAGCGAATACGGTGCGTTTTAACCCTTGATGATCTGTCTATTCCTATACTAATATTCATTCAGCCCGACGCTTTCACTCCTCTCAGCGACCTTCGAAAAGGTAACGCACGCATCAATATCATCGGCATCGTCACCCTTGTCAACCCAGAAAGAAAGACAAAGACAAATGGTTCGTCAACGATGCATTTCTCCTACCTAACTAGTCCCATAAAGCTTCTCCAAGACCTGCATCGCTCCTTTACCGTTGTCGACCCATCTATTCTCGATTCCAACATAAAAAGTGTCGTCGTCAACTGCTTCCAGAAAAAATATACAGAATGGTTACCTGACGTACAAAAGGGCGACGTCGTTATTCTACGCAAGCTCAAGGTTCGTCCTACTTTATTCTTATGCTCTCGTTTCTCCACTGTTTCCCCTAGATCGTAGAGTTCAATGGGGCCATAGGGCTCACTGGTTACGGCGACACGCTGCGTTGGGCCGTTTATGACTCAGTGACGCGTTCGATTCGAGCTCCCAATAAAGGCAGCGCTCCTGAGAAAGAGGTAACTCGCGACGGGTATCAATTTTCTCCATATTTGCAACCACTGGACGATGCTACCGACCTGGCGTTATGTCATAAGTTGAGCGAGTGGTGGAATAATGGGAAGCGGCTAGAAGCACCGGGCGTACCTCGCAGGCGTCATTTACTCATCTCAGAAGCTTCTCCAGACCTTGCTCCTGGAGGCTTCTTCAATTGTACCGTCGAGGTGAGCACGCGATCATCTTTCACCTGCGTGGATCTCTCACTCGTCATTGAAAGGTGCTGCAGAAATTCGACAAACCCGGCAGCGCTACTACGCTTTATATCACAGATTACACGGCCAGTCCTCTGGCGTATCCCCTGATGCCCACCTGGTGTCCCCCCGAGTTGTTTGGTCACATATTTCAGTGTGAAATGTGGGACGATGCTAAGATGCTTGCAAAAGAGATGAATCCGGGCGAGCACTGGTACTTGGACAACGTTCGAGCAAAATGGAATCGCACCCATTACATTGAAGGTACGATGAAGCTTCAACAAAACACCGCTCGCTTGGATGAAGCAGCGGGCCAAGACTCAGCCCATCTCACAGCACTCTTAGAGTTCGTATGCTGAAGGCCTCACTCACACCAGCTGATGTTTTTTCAGGAGAAAGCGCGAGCTCAGATTGCATACATCTGCATCTCTACAGCTTGAACAGACCAACGCCGTCGACACCCATGGTTCAATTGGCCCTTTGATCATCTTCCGAGAGGCATGTGTGCGCTCTTTTGGAGACGTATTCAGAGTTCTCGCCCGCACTGTGGATTTCTATCCATTCGACCTCAAGGACGCTTGCGTCTTGCGATGTTCTCAGTGCCAGTGGTAAGCCTCTCCTTTCTCCTTCACCCAGCGTGCCTCCTCTGCTTCTACTTCCGTTCACAGCTGCCTTCATCCCATCAACTGCCTCGACTCTCATCCTAGATGGATGCATTTATTTTTTATTCTATTCCAGGACGAGCAAGGGGATGAGCTCATTGTCTCTTTATCTGGAAAAGAGGCAAGGGTTAGCTATCCTTATCTGAATGATTGTCTATAACGTCTGCATTTCAGTGCATCTTGCTCCAAGGGCTTCATCCAGCAAGCTTTTATGATGACAAAGTGGCCTTCGATGCTTTTCTTGCGAGAGTGGATCCCATGTTGGGGAACTTGAAGGAGGTTCATGAGGCTTGGTCCAGAAACGAGGATAAAGCCATCGATTCACCCTTGATGATGCTCACTATTGAAAGCTGGGATGTTGGTGACGAGAAAGGGTACGGTTTGATTGATTATACCCCTGTGTAGTTGCATGTAACCACTCTAGATGAGTCACGCCAATGCCACTGAGTCACGCTAGCCACGCCGAGCTATACAGGAGACCGTCTTTCCAACATGACGGGCAGTCTAACTATCGTTGCACTTTACTCAAGAACGTTGGTGTATGGGTGTCCAAATACACAAATAATCGGCGCACAACTATTTCGCCATCCCCTGGGGCTGGTTGTTTTTATTTAGTCCACCACAGTTTGAGTCACGGTGTGTCTGGCCATATATGTTTGTTTTTAGCGCGTACTCATATAACAACTGTTTATTTGCAATTATTTAACCGGTTTAACCATCACGTGGTTGGCTTTCCTTCGAAAAACTCAGCCCAAACATTCTGGTACACCTTCAACCACATCCACCACCATTAAGCCATACCGTGCCGCTATATATTTTTTGTGCCCTTTTACTTGATGCTCTGGATACCTTGTCGGGCCAAACCTGGGCACACCTGGGTAAGCCGCTCCGTTCCGTTTAACCCTGTTAGTATACCCTACTCTTGTCGAGCCAGACCTTGGCACGCTTGGGTGGGACTATCTACCCCACTTATTCCCGTACATCCTACTCTCGTCGAGCCAGACCTTGGCACGCTTGGGTGGGACCGCCTACCCCACCTATTCTCGCATACCCTGCCCTCGTCGAGCCAGACCTTGGCACGCTTAGGTGTGGTTACCCATTTTGTTCGTTCCCACATACTCTGCCCTCGTCGAGCCAAACCTTGGCACGCCTGGGTGGGGGTATCCATTTTGCTCACCCCCCACACCCTACCCTT